>VDFB02271358.1:413014600-413191826 GCA_007258455.2 Sequoia sempervirens | reverse complement strand
AAATTCTCAAGCACAAATGAATGTTAATAGTGAAATACTTCAAAATATTGAATCCAAATTGGAAGTTGAATACCTTTTACAGAAAAATTCTTCCTCTTGTGTTCCTCAAAACAAATAGAAAACTATCACAATTCCACTTTAAAAATTGTTTTCTTCATGCTTCCTTTGAAAAATTCAATCCATATTGCAAATTTCACTTCAAAAATGGTGTAGATGATGCTCCCTCTAATAAAATCAACAAAAAATCAAATTGACCACCTGTAAATACAATAACTTATGAAAAATAATTGATTTTTAGTGCTCTCGGCCGTACATGTGAAGTTGCAAAGTTGCAGACTTGACAGTAATTGTGCACAGTGTTTTTAAATAATATAAACGGGATCCCATCTATAAAACGGGATCCCACTTATAATTAAACGGGATCCCAATTACGAAACGGGATCTCGTTTACTAATAAACGAGATCCCGGTCTATAATCGGGATCCCGCTCATTAAAATCGAATGTGGGAGCCGTTGTAAAGGCAACGGGATCCCGTCTTATAAAATGGGATCCTGCTACCTTTACAATGGTCATTGAACGTGATCCCATTATGCACGATCCCGCCATATTAAACGATCCCCGTTTTATAATCGGGATCCCGTTTTTTTAAATTTGAATTTTGTTTTGCATCATGGGCGGGTTTTTGCCAAGGTTTTCGGTTCGGGAAAAGCTTTGGAAGTCCGAACCTAAGCCTTCAACCTGGTTTGACCTGCAAATTGAAGGCCCTAACAATGTCAAAGCAAAATATCGACTTTAGACATATGGCTGATGACCTTTTTTCAAAAAATTTCTGACAAAATGAAAACCCATTTTAGATCAAACAATGCAGATTCTAAATATGTAATTTGTTTTGCAATTGAATTATTTTTCTATTTTTCAATTAATTTCTAATAAAATTGGTCCATAAACTTTTAAATATCGTGAGTTTTTACTATTTTAATAACTTTGATCAACATAAACATTTTTGACAAACGGATTGCGTGAGAGCAAAATTCGCATAATTCTTTTCAATTTGAAAAAAAATTCAAAAAATGATGTTTAGGTCATCTTATGCATGTCGCATACATGACAATTTTTCAAAAACGCACAATCTGCCTAATAAAATTAACAAAAAAAAAATATTCAATAAAAAATTACAAAAAATATCAAGAGCAAGGTTCAATGAGTCAAAACTTTTCCCAAAAGGATTTAGAAAAATACGACAATTTAAGTCAAAATATGGATGTCGTACATGTGCATGGTATGGTAAAAAAAAAAGATTTTTAAACAGTGGATTATTGAAATGCCTATTGAAACTCAATTTGTACAATCTGGGTATTGAAATAAATTACATATTTGGAAACTAGACTCCGAGCACTACATTTTATGATTAGTGACTTTTTAAAGATTTCATCTCTAAGTGCTTCAAATTTTAAGGTCAAATGTGTCAACACACTGAAAATCAGTGGAAAATACTTCCACTTTTTGACTCAACTTCTTGCCCACACCCTCTAGTTGAGATCCTGTCACCCCATCACTTGAGCTTTCATCATTGAGGTAACCTTTAGAAATTTGTCCCTTGTAGACTCTTCCCTATCCTAGAGACTCAAGAGTGGTGGATCATCTCCATTACATTTTGGTGAACCTGATGTGAACCTTCCTTTTCTCCTTGTCTTTATTTCAAAAAAAATATTCTTGCATATTTAGGGCATGTTGTGGATAGTGCATTGTGAAGCTTATATGAGCTTTATGACCCAATCTATGACTTCTAGATACATAGTGAGGAGTTATAGAAACATAAGAATGGGATTCAAAAGGTTTAGTCCTCCCCAATCCAACCCAAATTTTGTTCAAAGACCTTTATTCGAATCTCTATCAAATTCACTCATGCCCATGAAGTTGCAACTCATGTTACTACCCTCCTACCTCACCCACTAAATATGCCTCTTATGTGGAAGATGAAGTTAGTCTCAGGGTTACTACAAATAAAATTTACTCGTTGGAAATGAGACTCCAAGATCTCGAAGGATTCTTGGAAAGAGATTATGGATTTTCCCAAGTGGCTCCTATTGTTGAAAGCTTAAGGATCTTGATGACTAAAGAATGAAGAGGATTAGAGCTTCTCTGAGGTATAGAAGATATTGTAGATATTCATGTTGCATCCTATACCTCTACCTTGGGTGCTACCAAAGATGTTAGTTTGGATATCAATGGATGATAGTTACAAATCCTGATGCTTGGGGTGTTCGTGTGCATGGCTGACATAGGTCACTCTACTAACACCAATGTCGTGCACGATAAATTTCATATGATTAAATTAAATAGGGTTCCTCTAGGATTTAGTTACTCTACACTTGAGGTTCAAAGTATCCCTACTTCTAGTGTTGGTGTTGGTGTTGCTGTTGGTGTTGGTGCCTCTATTGGTGTTAGTGTTAGGGGCTCTATTGGTGTAGGTTTTGGTTGTTTTTTTGGTGGTTCCATTGGTCATGCTTTGTCTACTAATCATGTCCTCAATGCTCTTTTATAGAAAATGGGGCATATGTAGAATCAGCTGGAAAACTTGGCTAACTCGTCCTCCCAACATATGTTCTAATCTTTTCTTCATCATAGTCCTCTATTTGTCACTATCTTAAACACTCTTATCCATCAAGGGGTGGAGATTCTAAAATTTAAAAAGTACAGTGCTCGCAAGGATCCATAGACACACATACCATCCTTCAATGTCATGTGTGTAGATTTCTTCCATTATGATGCACTCTTGTAAAAGTTCCATCCCGCACTCTCTTAAGGATGACACTTTGGAATGGTACTTCTCATTGTATGCTAATTTCATTTTCTCTTTCAACTAAAGCTTGTAAACTAGTTCCAAGCCAACATTGGACTGAAGATCGTATTTATTATCTCATTTAGTGCAAGCAGGTACCTCATGAGAAGGTAACTAATTTCATAGCTCGGTACCAGGTCTTTTTTTCTCAAATATCTTATTCTTTACTTTATTTTGATGTATAGAAAGTATTTATTGGAAACTTACAAGTAGTAGCCACTACAAAAAAATATTTTAATAAAATACCCATCCTTTGCACATATGTGTGCCACCTTACATGAGTACTAGTGTAGTGTCAAAAAATATCATCACTTACATTTTCACACTTAACCTAGGAATAATTAATGATAAATTAGACTTAATGTTGCCTTGATCTAGTGTTGTGATGTGTTTTACACATCCACATTAGGTCTAGGGCCCATTTAAGCTAAATAAGCCTAATTATGCCCTAATTTAATGTTGTAAAATGTATTTATTTACACTTTCACATTAAATTTAGGAGGCTTGTAAACTAAACGGACCTAATCTAGTGTTGTAATGTGTTGTACACATTCACATGGGATTTAGGGCCCTTTTAAGCTAAATAGACCCAATTTTTCCTTAATTTAATAATGTAAAGTGCATTATTTTACACTTTTAGATTGGATTTTGGAACCTATTTCATTTATGACCTTAATATCATCATTAGTAGGCCCCTAAGACCCTATATTATGCATCCCAAGGCATATTTCAATTAAAAACCTGACAAGATCAACAAATAAGCTTAATTTACACACTCCCCAACACTTCAGCAATCAAAATAGGCCATATGGGACCCATTCGCCAAGTTGGGTGAATGAGTCCATCCAAGTGGGACCCATTCACTTAGCTTGGAGAATGAGTCCTATTTGGCCTATTTTCAAGGTTTTGAGTGAGATAAACTGGGTTTTAAGTTCAAATTTTGTGTATGTCAGCCTTTGGGATCTAATACATGAGATATTAGATAGATTTCCTATATAAATGAGCTTAAAAATCATTATTTCATAAGGTCTACATGTTATCAAGTCAAGCAAGTGAGATTTAAGCATTCCAAGACTTCACAAGGTCATCAAGAGATTATTCAAGATCATTTATAAAGTATTCAAAGGGTAGAATTCTTCATCAATTGTTGCAGCAATTCAAGATCCATCATCATGTCAAGAATATAAACCATCAAGCATTTTATTGAGCTAGTGTTGTGATGTAGCATTGAAGATCCAAGATCAAGCATTGTTCTACTCCTATTGTCAAGATCAAGATCTACAACCTTCATGGCCATTTCATGTTGAGTTGAAAATTTACAAGATATCGTTTGCAAGGTATCATTTTTCATGATTCATGTTCTTTGTTTCATGTTTCATGCCTTCATTCCATTGTCTCATCATTTGGTTTAATTACCTATGTAAGGAGTTTGACCAAGGAAAACCCCTATTCGCTAACAATCAACACTTTTTCTCTCTCTCTTTGTGTAATTGCAAATCCAGGTGCTTTGAACACTTAAAGGATCATTGAAGATTAGGTTACAAGCTTTTAGAAAGTTTTTGGAGTTGTCTCCCCATTTACAAGGTCATAATATTCACCAAAAAGTCATCTATATTTACGAAATTAGGGTTTCGAATCCGGAAACAAAGAGGAATAGAAAGAGTAGACATTGAATACCAGATTCAGACTTTCAAATTCCAGAAAACCCTAACTAGACTCATTCACCCAGATTGGTGAATGAGTCCCAATTTAGGTCAATTTTGAGATTTTTGCAGTTTCGGATACCCTTTTCCCCGAAACCAATTTTTGTCCAAAAATCTAGATCTGGGAGTAATTCATCTAGATTGGTGAATGAGTCCCAATAGGTTAGAAAGTCATATTTTTGAGTGTTCCAGACCTCCTTCCACTCATCTCCAGATTTCCACATGCATGCATTCCATTATGTAGCTTTCTGTTTTATTTCATTTGCATTCCTAGGTCATTTAGTTAAGGTTTGCATTGAATTAGGGTTTAGAATTGCTTCTTACATTACATTTTTCTTTCCAATTCTTAACTTGGTGGTGAACCCCTCATTAGTTACATTCATCCCCTAGTACAACCCTATTGCAATATCTCTTTCTCCTTTGCATTGAAATCTTGAGGGTTTGTTCTTGAATGAGAGAGTAAAGATTATAATTCTAGGTCTTTTTATTTATTCAAGGGGTAAATGCTTTTGACCCAGAGAACTGGTGAGGTCACAAATGGGGGACCTCATCCCCAATATAACCACTCAAAAATACCACCCCAAAGGGGTTTGAACCTCAATCATTCTAGGTCTTAAACCCTAGAAAAGAAAACAATTTTCCACCTTTCATTTTGGTGAACCTGCATTTAGAACATCATAATCATGGTGCATTACCATCCTATCTCTTTCTTGCATTAACATTGCATTAGGGTTTGCATTAGTTAATTGGCATTATATGGTTTCTAATTTTGCATTACTGAAAGCTCATATAACTTCAATTTTTGCATCTCATTTCATTGAAAATCAAACAAAATTTGCATTTTCACTTATTTTTCATATCATACAACATAAAAATCAATTCATTCACCACCTTGGGAGAATTAGTCCCACTGTAGATTTTGCACTCCATTTTTAGAGTTAAATTCCTTGTTTCTAAGTTTTTGTTTATTGTTAAAATCTTTCTATTTCAGTTTGCATACTTTTTGTTACATTCAAATCATTAGAATTAGAATAAGTTACATTCATTACAATTGTGGATAGAATTAGATTCTTGCACTTTTCAATTTCAGCATCAGTTCATAGTTCAATTAGATTAGATTACATTTGGAATTCATTAGAAAATGAAAACAAAAAACCAAAAACATCAAAAGAAAAAAACAAAAAATGGTTAACCTTAGAGAAATCATATCATTCAAATCCTTTAGTAGTGATGAATTGTACATGTTAGATGAAGCCCTTGATGAATTCATCTCTCCTAGATCATCCACCAAAGGTTTGATACAAGAGGATGTGAGCATCAACAATCATAACAATCATAATTGTTCTTTCCCCGATACCTCTCCTATTACTAACAAAGGTATCTTGGTGATAGGAGATACAATCATTGAGAATCATGAAATTCTTGTTTTTCTTCCCCCTTGGAAAGATATTATGACACATGAAGCCGAGATCATGGCCACTACTTTACCTAGTCTCCATTCATCTCTCAACACCTCCCCTACTTGTGAGAATTCTTGAGTGAATAAAGATACAATTGTGAACGATTATGGAAAACACATTTGTGTGGAGGACATGGATATTAAGAGATCCAATAAGTGTGAACTATGAAAATCTTACCTCTCCTACTTGGGAAGACATTATAGGACATGGGGATATAATTGTAGATAATCATGACAATCAAACCTTTCCTTCTCCCAATATCTCTTCTAGACACGAAGAAGATAATTTAGTGTTAGAAGATATCCTTATTGAGACTCATGAGAATCTTGTTCCTCCCTTTCCTGATGCCCCTACCATTTGGGAAGACCTATTTAAACAAAAAATTCCTATCAGTGGTAACCATGAAACTCATAGTTATCCTTCTCTTGATGCCTCCCCTATGTGTGATGAAGCTACTTTACAACATCTAACCATAGAATGTGATGAACCTCTTGTTTGTTACTTTCCTAAAAGCTCTCCTACTAGGGTGGATATTATGGCACAAGAGAATGAAAGCTTAGAGAAAAAGGATGAAATTATGGACAACAATCAAATTTCCCCCTCTCCTAATATCTCTCCTATTGGTGAAGAAGATATTATGGTCTTACAAGATCTAATCGATGAGAGTCATAAGAATCTTAGGGAAAACATTATTGAATAAGAAAATGGCATCATTGATACACAAGAAAATCTAACCATTGATAAGCCCCTTACTTGTGATGAAGTTATTATAGAAGAACCCACCTTCGAAAGTCATGAACATCTAGTTTTTTTCTCCTAAAAAATATCCTACTAGGGAAGCTATCATGGTGCAAGAAAATGACAACATTGACACAATTCTTTTAAATGATAGTAATATGGCTTCCTTAGATGAAGATGATGAAGTGAAATTAGAATCCTCTTCACTAAAAGATCATGAAACTAAGGATATGTCTTTTGAAATTATGCACATTAGACATCCCTTGACACCAGCCACACAAGTGCGTAGAACTCGACAAGAGATGCAGAAAAAATTGAAAGGAAGCCAAAACTTATTACTAAAGACATCAAAACCTTTGATTTGTACCCCTATATTCATGGAACACGTAGATCATAAAAAGAGTCAAAAAAAAGGGAAAAGAGAAACCGGTAATGGAAATAAAAAATTCAAAAACATATGCTTCAACCACCTTAGAAGAAAAAATAACATACAAGACAAACTTTGATGAAGTTGAACAACCACTAGATCCGAAAGAAGTAAAAAAAAATTATGAAAGAGGTTTTGAACTTATGAAGCAACTTGGGAAAGGATGTGGTATCCATGTCCCTATAAATCCTAAAAAATGACTAATGATCTTGGTTATTGTCCTTCGAAAGAAAATCCTTCATTCAATGTCAACACTATTACAAAAGATTCTTCCAAGAAAACTTTAACTTTGATGCATCCAAAATTGATAGATATCTCATTAAATATGTATCAAGTTGACAATTTGTTTACTCATCATAATAAATAACCTTACTTGATACTCCTTGCCATGTAGTTGTGGGATCATAGCATACTCACTATTGCATGTTTTGTATTCATCACAAGTCATTCCCTTTTTGCAAGGAGTAGCAGGTCAACATCCACTCTGGGCTCACCCTTGTCCTACATTAAGTGGGGGCAAGGAGGTTAGGAATCCTTATCCTCATATGTCACTTGGCATTGTCTCTTTTGGTTAGTTTATCACCTTTCATGTATATATAAGAGCAAGCTTGGGATGTGGACGACATGCCTTAAGTTGGATCACATGTGACATACTTATTCATGATGTAGTTTGATTTGGAAACATATGACTTAGATAGGGATTTCCAAGTTAGCTTTCATGTCCTTTTTATTGTTAGCATATATCATTTGCTACTTTAAAGTAATTGCTCACAATATGGTTTTTAGAAATTTCTTTAAAGTGGGGGCATACATTGGCATTATTCTTTTTACATTTTTCTTTTTCATGTTTCATGGTGTAGTCTTCTTATTTCATGTGATGTGTTTTTTTCTTTTTGGTGACATCGGGTGTGATGTTCCTCAAGAGTGTGATCTCTCTTAGCATATTATATTCCTCTCGGTGGCTTGATGCAACACACTACATCCCCTAAGTTGTGAGTCTTCTATTCTTTGATTGATCCTATCTCGAAGACATTAGGCACAATGTTCCCTAAGTTAAAGACCTCGCATAAACTAAGAAAGAATCCTTTAAACATTCCTTATTTTTGGTTTTTTTGTTACATGGCCACCTTGCATGCTTGTAGATCCATCTTGTTTGTTCATGAGCTCCAAGCATATGAAGTTATTCTTGTATCATGAAGCTCGAAGATAGTTATTTCATGGCACCTTATCAAAGTTATCAGGAGGTATAGCTAAGGCTTGATCTATACTAGATGGACAAATAGTTGATCCTTGATTTACCCCTCCTCTCTCTCTCATGCATTAATTTTTATATATTATGCTTGTGAGTTATTGTCTTGTTGTTGCATATATTTTAACATTGGCATGTGTCTCTTTGTGCCTTTGTTGGTTTTCCATGAGATCTTAGATCTGGGGGATTGATCATCATCCTTGACCTTTTTTGTCTTATCTTTCCAACACTTGTACAATTAGACCTCTCTTGACACTTTTTGACTACTTTAGTGTGAGTTTGACCTAGGGTCATCCTCTCACTAAAGTGCAAGGCTAAATGTAGTGTAGGAAAATGCACTCCTTTACATTTTCACACTATGTTTGGGTCCTTTAATTAAATGGACTTAATTATTCCTCTAATTGTCCAAATTTTGCATCTACAAGCCTAATTAATTTCAATTTTCAAAAGGGGAATTAACATTTAATTAATGCAATTATCATTTCCAACACCCAAAAATGAATAGGTCCTAGAAATTTAGGTCAAGATCCATTCGCCCTTGGGCGAATGGGTCCCGTCTAAGTTGAAAATTCAAATTTTAAATATTTTTTTGGTGGAATTTTTATGATCCCAAATTTATATTCAAATGTCGGCTTGTAATGTTTATTTTTTGAGAAATTAGAAAATCATCTATAAATACAAGGGTATTTTATCAATTCAATATTAGAAAAAAGAGGGAAACTTTCATATGAGAAAGTATTATTGGAAAGAGCATTGAAGAGTAGATTAATCAAGAATCTACAGTATCATTTCAAGATCCTATCATAATGTCAAATTTTATGTGTGTTCATGTATGTTTTTGGAGCTAACATTGTAATGTAGGTTTCAAGTTTCAAGTAAACATTCAAGCTATCAAATTAAGCATCTAACTAAGCCATTTCATGCAAGATATTGAGACCTTGGAGAGATGTGTTAAGTTTCAATTCTTCAAGGGTTTGGTGAATTGCAACATGCCAAGTGTTCATTCATCATTCCTTTCATGTTTCATTTCATTTCAAGGTTTAATTACCAAAATGGGGTTTGAACAAGGTAAACCCCTATTCACCAAAAACAAAACAAAATTCCCTTTTGTGTGTGTTTTCATATCTTAGGTTGAAGAAGGATTAAGATCTATCAAAAGTGAAAAATTGCAGAAGTTGCAAAGTTGTCAACATTGTCGTCAAGTCACAAAAACTTAGATCCCGAATTTATTTCTAGTTTTTTTAAAGTGAAACCTGGGGGAAACAGAAGCTTGGATCCACTTGTAGAGGACCGAGAAAATTGAGTTGAAAATTCCTACAAAGACTCATTCATCATAGGGTGAATATGTCCCAGCAAGGGTCTTGGCAGGAGCTTTTTGTCACAAATGCATAAAATCATATCTTTCTCAAATCTATAGGAAGTTTGGTGTTTCTATTATGTTTCAAGTGTTTTATTGTATAATTAGGTTTATTTACTATTTTTAGTTTTTCTCCCAAAAGTGTTGTCCTAAAATTTGCTACCCATCCTTAATCATAAGGAAAACAACCTAGATCCCCTCTCAAGGTTGACTCACTTAAGGGTTGAAATTAAATCTTGTTGGTGGAGATGTCTTTTTTCGAATAAAAGTGGAAGATAGGTGCAAAACCCCCATTCCATATTAGTGAACCCCATTTTCCACCTTTTCATTTTGGTGAACCCAACTTTGTACAACAAAATTCTGAAAATTGGAGTCTAATCAAGCCCTAGATCTAGGATTTGCATCAATTTACATTGTATTGCATTAGTTTGCATTTTATTTAGGATTGTTTATATTGTGTTAGTTTGCATCTCATATAGGGTTTTAGGTTTTCATTTTCCATCCTTTAAAATCTAAAAAATTCAAAAATTTAGATGCATTTTACATTAATTTTGCAGAGTGTTTGCATATTAGTGTATATTCAATCAATCACATTCAAAACTTGAGTCAAAATTGTATTTCAAAAAGGTCATATTTTCCATCATTTATCTTTAAATCCACTAAGCATTAGGTCATATAAATATGGAAAATTTTGTCACAAAAACTACAGTGTGGAACCTAAAATAGAAAATTCAAACTTTGATTTTTGCAACCTCTATACTAGAACCCATTCGCCCTAGAGAAAATCTATCCCTATATAGGTGTTATTTCAATTTTTTGGGCAGTGATTTGACTCTATTTATATTCTTTGATCTTTAGTAAAATCTAGGTTTCAGTTTCATAAATCAAAAAAATTAGTCAATCTTTGCATTTAGTTTAATAGGTCAAATTGAGTGTATTGTTTGAAAATCAAAATTGGAATTAAAAGACATCATTTTCAAGTTTTTGTATAGTATAATCAAAAAATTATGTTGTTTAAAATTTGGAAATTGCTATCTCTTTTTACGTATTTGCATTGCACATCATATTATGGGGTGTTTGGTTGCATTTATCTAGTACATTTATTCTCCATTTTGGGTGCACCTTAGGTTTGGTGAAAATTTTATGATCTTCACAACCTGGTGTCCTATTACCAATAATGTTGTGAGACGTAGCTGGAGCCTCATGCCATCCCACACATCTACATCTTATGTGAATATTGAGTTCTCTAGTTCTTTCATTCATAGTGTTTCTACTAGTCAACCCACTATTGAGCATAGCATTGATACCTCATTTCCCATTACCACAACCAATGTGATTGATGTTGCTAATGTCCCTCAAGAACTAAGACAAATGGATGAATTTTTAGAAAATTTTCAAAACTTTGTGAGGTCTAAATATATTTGGTACTATAATTCATATTATAAATAACATGAGGAAAATGCTTTATAATGAACAAGAAATAGAAATTGTGTGTAGCCTAGCTCACATTATTGATAAACATGTTCCTACAACAACTAGTTGTGCTCAAACTTTGGGGTATACTCAAAGTCAAAGTGGAAGTAAAATTCCTCCTCCTACAATTGTGGCTTCTATTCCTACATATACCAACATACATGTTACTACAACCATTCAACCCACTAGCAATTCCAATACTACCTTAGGTATTTCCACTGGGAATCCCTTTAGCTTTGTGCATTCAAATCTCATATCTCCTAACCCATAGACCCATAAAAAATTTATAATTCACTTGTTCTCCCAACACATATACACCTCCACATTATTCACCTCCATCTCACAACACAACCAATGATTCTTTCCTTAACCAACTCCTACAAAATGTTTCATCCCTCCAACATCAAGTTTCCATATTGAACCAAAAAAATGGCCAACCTTCACAATATGTCAAAAGAAACCCCTTATTCTTGGAGATATTGAGAAAAAAAATTCCACAAGGCATAGAGATTCCTAGATTTGAGAAATATGGTGGAAAAGGAGACCCTAGTAGTCATGTTGACGCATACACAGTCTAATGTAGTGACTTCATTTTTGAAGAAAAACACTTGGCTAAAATTTTCCCTAGATCCTTGAAAGATACTACCTTGGAATGGTTTTTTTCTTTACCAAATAATTCAATTCATTCATTCAATGAACTTATTTATGCCTTTATTAATCATTTCCAAGTGCATATGGGTCCCAAGATGACCTTAGTTGATTTAATGAAATTTAAACAAAACAAAGATGAAAAGGTCACAGACTTTATAGCACAATATCAATTGCTTTATTCACAAATCAACATTATGATTCTCGATACTGATCTTCAAAGAATTTTCATTGATAACTTACAAGACAAAGTCCAAGAAAATATTGGGATAATGAAATTTCCCTCCTTTACACACTTGTGCACAGCCCTTCATGACTATCAGAATTTAGTTGGTCATCCCAAAGAAAAATCTCCTTCTAATCATCTTGAGAAATCTGAAGTCGGACCTAATAACAATTTCCAACCTTTCAAGAAACAAAACAAGGGCTTCTTGCAACTAAATACCCATCAACCAAGTCAACATGTTAACTCCCAAGTGGCTGCTATAAAAATGAAAAATCCATATCTATTTAGGGAGAGGAGTAGTTAATTTACCCCTTTACCCAACACCCTCCACTCTATCATGTTACAACTTATGAGCAAGAACTTAATTACCTTACCTCCTATTAGAGCCATTGATACCTATTAGCCTTTACCTCCAAACTTTAATGTCAATTCCTTTTGAAATTATCATCAACAAAATGGACACGATACAGAGTAAGGTAACCATCTTAAACATGTTGTGCAAGACCTTATTGATTCTAATCACATCTAGATTGGTGGTTTTAATTATCAAGGAAATAAGTTTATTGCCCCACCCAACCAAAATTTGTAAATCTTTACCAATCCCATGCCAAATCATAATATCTCCTTTGTCAAAGCTAGTGATGCCAAAAATGATGTGATGAATGTTGACAAACTTTAAGATGAGAATAATGACAATATAAGTGATAATGAAGAATACCTATAGTGCATGGTCGGATTTATTGATGTGCAACCTCATAAGGGCCAAACCAAAATGCCCCTTGATATTCCTTTCTCACACAATAAAATAATGTGATCCCCTATATTGTGCTACTTGGTGTGTCTTATATCTTTGTGAGCCTACTTTGGAAGACCCTCCTCAAGTTGTCGGTGCAAGGATACAAAGGAGGTGAAATTTGTTGTGACATTCTTCTATTTGTGTCTACATTTTTCTATCTATCGTGACCATTCTTTTTCTTCTTTTTTTTCCTTTTAGGGATGATGTGAGGAATCGAGACATCCAAGTCTCTTCCATGTTGACTCAAAATCTTCTCTTTGTTCTCACTCTCTATATCTCATTCTTCCTTTGTGCTCATTGTTCCATGACACATTTTAGGCATGATGATGGTTCCTAGCTCAATTATATCACTACAACAATCATAAACATTGACCCTAGATCCATGGATCCCTTATGTGTTACCTTAGGATTACATATGGGGGGAAAGCCTTTATTTCCATGGCGTAGCTCTACTCAAAAATATATGTTTACATAGGGTTTTCCAAATAAATCTCTCATGTATTGTCATCTCTCATTTTTGTTCTACTTTAAAGTAATTGCTCATAGCATGGTGTTATCAATTTCTTTAAAGTCGGGGCATACACATCCCTACTCATTGTCTACATCAAAGTGTGGTCTTCTTACTTCATGTGATGTGTCTTCTTGGTGGTGTCATTGTGTTTTATGTCCTTCAAGAGTGTGATATTTCCTGGCATATGGAATTCTTCTTCGTGGTGATGCTAAAAATTGCATTCCCTAAGTTGTGAATATGTTATCCTAGACTAGTCCTCTCTTGGAGACATTAGCCATAATTTCCCCTAAGGCGAGACCTTTCATGAACTAAGAAAAACCCCTTTGAATATCTTATTACATGTATGAATTCCATTGAGCATAACAAAACTTGCTTGCTTGTGGAGCCTTTATGTTTTTTAAACGGCCACCTAGAATAACACAACTTGCTTTCCTGTGGAGCCTTTTTCATAAGTTCCTAGCATAATGTAGCTTGCTAGCCTTGTGACCAAGTTTTTATGGCACCTTATCAAAGTTATTAGTGGGTATAATTTTGGTATGGTTAGTACAATGGGAGCTAAATGACTTTCTCATTAGCCACTTTCTAGGGGCTCACCTAGTGGACAACAAATTTCAGTAGCCCATGTGAGTGCATTTTGTTTGTATAGTGGACAACAGGTTTCCACTTGTGAACATTTTGGATAAACATATAAGGCTTGATCCATTCTAGATGGACAAATATTTGATGCTTGATCCACCCCTCCTCTCTCTCACATTAATTTTGATATGCTATTCTTGTGAGTATCTTATCTTGTTGTTGCATATGTTTTAACATTGGCATGTGTCTCTTTGTGCCTTTGTTGATTTTCCATGAGATCTTAGATATTGGGGAATTGATCATCCTCCTTGACCTTTGTTGTATTATCTTTCCAAAACTTGTACAATTAGACCTCTCTTTACACTTGTTTGACTACTTTAGTGTGAGTTTTACCTAGGGTCATCCTCTCACTAAAGTGAGGGGATAAATGTAGTGTAGGAAAATGTACTCTTTTACATTTTCACACTATGTTTGGTCCCTTAATTAAATGGACTTAATTATGCCTCCAATTGGCCCAGTTTTGCATCTACAATCCTAATTAATTGTAATTTCTGAAAGGGGAATTAAAATTTAATTAATGCAATCATCATTTCCAACACCTCAAAATGAATAGATCCTAGCAATTTAGGTCAGGACCCATTCGTCCTTGGGCGAATGGGTCCCCTTTAAGTTGAAAATTTAAATTTAAATATGTTTTTGGTGGTATTTTTATGATCCCAAATTTATATTCAAATATTGGCTTGCAATGTTTAATTTTCAAGAAACTAGAAATTCATCTATAAATACAAGGTTATTTTATCAATTCAACATTAGAAAAAAGAGGGAAACTTTCATATGAGAAAATATTATTGTCAAGAGCATTGAAGAGCAGATTAATCAAGCATCTACAACAACATTTCAAGATCCTATTATGATGTCAATTTTTATGTGTGTTCATGCATGTTTTTGGAGCTAACATTGTGATGTAGGTTTCAAGTTTCAAGTCAAGATTCAAGCTATCAAATCAAGCATCCAATTGATCCATTTCATGCAAGATCAAGACCTTGGAGAGATGTGTTAAGTTTCAGTCCTTCACGGGTTTTATTCAATGGTTTGGTGAGTTGTAGCATAGCAAGTGTTCATTCATCCTTCCTTTCATGTTTCATTTCATTCCAAGGTTTAATTACCAAAATGGGGTTTGACCAAGGAAACCCCCTATTCACCAAAAAATTTAAAAAAATATTTTTTTATGTGTTTGCAGATCTTAGGTTGAAGAAGGATTGAATATCTATCAAAATTGCAAAATTGTAAAAGTTGTAAAGTTGTCAATATCGTCATCAAGTCACAAAAACTTGGATCTTGAATTTATTTCCATTATTTCGATAGTGAAACCTAGGGGAAATAGAAGATTAGATTCACCTCTAGAGGACCCAAAAATTAAGTTGAAAATCCCTACAAAGAATCATTTTCCATAGGACGAATCTGTCCTAGCAAGGGTCTCAGCAGGAGATTTTTTTCGTAGGTGCATAAAATTATATCTTTCTCAGATCTACCATAAGTTTGGTGTTTATGTTAGATGTGGGTTTTAAATTGATGTTTCAAGTGTTTAATTGCATAATTGGTTTATTTACTACTTTAAGTTTTTCTCCTAAAAGTGATGTCTTGAAAGTTGCAACCCATCCTCATTCATAAGGAAAACAAGAAGATCCCTCTCAAGATTGACTCACCTAAGGGTTGAAAGTTAGTCTTTCCCTAAGAGATCTCTTCTTCCTAATGAAATAGGAAGATAGGCGCATTTTCCCCATTTCAAAATTAATAAACCTATTTTCCTTTATTTCATTTATTATCCTATCCACTCTATCCATGAATTCATTATTTAATAAAAAATGCATCATAATATTTTGGATAGTATCTCCTCTCAAGGATACATAGCATGGTCATGTTTTTTCTCTTAATGTGATAGGCATTTTGGTTATAGGTGATTTCTGGGAGTTATGGGGTTCACAATCAACTCCAACAATTTTTTTGTAATTTCAACCAAATCACTCTTATCCTATAGAATCAATAGCATACCTATCATCCCAAAAACATCAATGCAACAACCTTATTTCCTTCACTATCTTCTTCTATAAAAAATTGAATACCATAGAATGTATTTTTTCCTATAATAATAAATTGTTAGAATTTTCCAAATCATTGAGCTATTTCAAAACATGATACTCCTCTTGGGAATTAAGCTCACACATATTCTAGCTCATGAGCATCATATCTATATGTTATCAAGGAGGTGTTTGCCTCCTTTCTCTTAATACACACTTTCAAAGCATGATACTCTTCTTGGGAATTAAACCCACAACTATTCTATCTCATGAACATTATATCTTCATGTTAAATCAAGGAGGTTCTAGCCTCTTTTCTTAAATTTTTTTTCATTGATGCAAGTGTTCCATTCTCTAATTCATGGTTGAATTTTATCTTTTCCTTTCTATTATCATTTTTCCTATCTTTGGAATTAGAACTACCAAAATCTATAAATATCAAGACATTCCTACCTCCATTTCTCCTCCCCCTCCTAGTAGAAATTGTCCAATTAGGTTCTAGGTATTTTTCACCTATGTCATCCCTTGAGATTTTTTTCCATGGTAGAATCCTTAGACATACCTTTGACATTTGATGTAGTAATTATAATGTTAGGTTCATTGTTCTCTCCACTAGTCACCTCTCTAGGAGTAGTATAATAATTAATAGAAATCTTTTCATCCTTAAGAACTTGATTGCAGGGAAATATTTAGTGGCGAATAATTGAAATCAAGACCTCCAAAAATGGTGAATAGTACAAGCGAAAAAGGATGTTGAATCACTAGGTTTTTGCAAAAAAATAATTTTGTCTCGATTAATTCACCTATGCATTATTTTTTAAATGATGCATCATTAGAACTGATTCGCTAGTAGTTTATACTGTAATTACAAATATTAATTATATTCGCTAGTAATATTATATTCCTACCATTAATTTTGGGGCAATATCACCACTAATAATAAATTACGATTTTATTTTAGGGATATTTTAGCCTTGAATAGGGCTTTTATTTATTGCCATCGATTAGCTTTTTAATCAGATGGATGTAGGTTGATTTCGTGACCTATATGCACGTGCATTTTAAAAGGCTTGTTGTGGCCCAAAACAAATGTTGGGCCTCGACAAGCCTTTTAAAATGCACATGCATATAGGTCACGGAATCAACCTGCAGCCATCCAATTAAAAAGCTAATCGATGGTAACAATTTCACTTTTCATATAGTCTATTTTTTTTAAATGAGAATTTAAAAAAATGCTTAATCTGTGTGTACTCAATGCATTTTCGATAGTGAAATGCTCTACCCCCTTGACCCTCGCAAGGGACGCTACCCCTTGACCCCGCTGGTGGCTGCTGCCCTCGATCCCCTACTTCAATATTACAAATATATATATATATATGGGGGAACTGCGCCGACCAACTATGCAAATTTTGAAGGAGAGATTTGTCATTGTAATTATTCTTTTTAGTGATTATTTGTTAGGATTCACCACTGTGATTATTATTTTTTCCAATTATTCATTAAGATTCGTTGGGATTTTACAATAATTTTAATAATATGCATAGATTTGCAAGGAAAATTAATATATTTTTTCAAATAAAAGGAAATATTTGCCAAGATTTTACACCTTTGCCAAGGGGGGGTTTCTTAAAGTTATTCATGTTTGATAGGATATGATTTTAGCCAACAAACTAGCATTGTCCTCTCTTTCATTATCACCCTCCTAGCACAAAGCCTCACTCAAATCTCTCATTTTAGATTTCTTTTGGAAAGGCTTAAGCTCACATTTTTTTGTCATATGGCCAAAACTCAAACATCTGTAACACCTAGGGGAGATGTCCCAATTACTGCCCCCATCCAATTATCATTCACTCCATGCTCACTTAACATCCCAAAAAAAATTCACTTTGACCCATTAAAAAACTTTATTTTATGAAATAAAAAAATTACAAAAACACCAATGGCTGCTCATAACATAATGTGTAACTGACCAATGTAGATAGTCAGCAACACATGCATTTGTATTTATAATTCAAGTCAACTTGCACAGAAAAAGGCTCATTTACAATTTATTTAAATTTTTTATTGTTACAAATACCTCCACATGCAAAAGGTGCCACCCTCAATAGACATTATTTTAATAAATACTCATGCACACTTAATGGTGCTTTACACGACATAATCACAATCTCCTATCAACTTTATGGGATTTAAAATGCACAGTCTTCCACACTCTCCTTGGCTGCTACATGTATTAACTTCATTCCTTGTAGGTACCTGCTCAATTAAATATTGGTGTAAGGCTCCCTAAATAAACATCAAATCCAAATATAATGTAAAATTTAGTCAATCCATCTTAAAAAACCTACGTAACTGGCAGCTAAAAATTCAAATTATCAAAAAAAATCAAATTTGAAACACAACAACCAAATTGAATGCATTCAATTATTGAATTTGAATTCCTAAATAAGATGGGGAAAGCAGATAGAGACATTCACAATTGCTTTTTGTGAAGAATTATTCTCTGCAAACTATAGAGCATCGATAGGCATCCTCTACACATTCCCCCAATATCCCCAGTTTTCTAGGTTGGTACATTTTACATTCTACTTATAGTTATTTTCATGAACTGTGCATTTAACATTTATATTTATGTAGTGTCTTTTTATATTTTATAA
This sequence comes from Sequoia sempervirens, assembly GCA_007258455.2. NCBI lineage: Eukaryota > Viridiplantae > Streptophyta > Pinopsida > Cupressales > Cupressaceae > Sequoia > Sequoia sempervirens. The sequence continues at coordinate 413,173,084 of VDFB02271358.1, read as the reverse complement.
GTAAATGAGGGTATTTTTTGGTAACGAGTTTTTCCTTACAAACCCAATTTACAAATTCAATAATTTGTGTGTTCAATTACTATTTTAGTCATTTCTCAAGGTTTATATTTGTCATTTATTTCATAAAAGGCTCCTTTATATTCTATGTCCCATGTTCTTTCTGCAAATTGATAAAAGCATGTTGAATCATTTGTTAGACTCATTTATATTCAAAATAAGTATACACATCAACTTGCATTTTCATTATATATGTATGTACGTGTATATATGACTGTGTCTGTATATATATATAGTTTGTTCATTTACTATTTTTGTTTATTTATGAACTGTTTGTTCATAAACTCACTTACACATTCCCTGAGGAAGCAACCATGAGTAGTGGTGCACCATTTTGGTCTACTCCGAGGCAGTTTCCAAAGCCTCTATAGTTCAGCTCGAGTGATCCTAGTCACATGGCTCTCCTTACTACAGGGTTTATTTTACGTTCTACTACTTTTGGAATCCCAATTTCTGATTGGGCTTCTAATGTAAAATTACTAGCTCATGTGGTAGATGAGTTGGATGTCCCAAAATTCAATCCAAAGCAAGGTGTGAAAATTGTGACTAATGAAAATTATACAAACATGAATGCTTCTACCATTGATGACACTATAGTTATTGATAATGAAATCAAGACACTAGTAAGTGGTGTTACAAACTTGCCTCCAAGCTTCTGAATGAACCCGATTAAATTTGAAAAGGTACTATTTAGTTTGTCTTCACTATTGCTCAATTACTCTTTTGTAGTTTATTTCCTTTTTTCATCTTCTCTCCAATATCTATGTAATTAATAATTTTGATGCTATGTGGCATTATAGGAAGATGATACAAACTATCACATGGATCTTATAGCTATTTTTTCTTATATGCATGTAAGGAACTATAGCATACCTGAAGTTGACAAGCTGAAAGTAAAATTTATTGCCAGAAGGATTGTACCATCTCTTGTAATGGACCTTGAGGCTCATCAATTGGAGGCATTCTCTAAGGCTTATTCTTACTTGGAAGAAGCAACTGATGTCAAAATGCTAGTGGAGACCTACTTTTTTGATATTCCCGTTGAGACTTACAAGTATGATTCTCTCCTATTTGTTTGATTTTCTAAAAAGTTATACTTGAAATTTAGGTCAATAATGTAAAACTACTTGATTCCTCATTACTCTATAATCTTTTTTCAGTTGGCATATATAAACACACAGTAAATGAAGAGTACATCCATATGTACAAGTAAGATGTATTCTATTGTAATCAGCTAGTAAATGAACAAATAGCTTAGTGAGTTTGTAAATGAATGTGTACAATTATATTTATATATATACACACTTATATATATAATATATATACATACAAACACATATATACACATACAAACATTTATATATATGTGTGTGTGTGTGTGTGTATATGAGTGTGTCTATGTATATATATATATACACATAGATACACTCATATATACACATATATACATATATAATGAAAATGCACGCTGAGAAATAACCTAAAATAGTAAATTAAAACACAAATTATTGAATTTATAAATGGTTTTGTAAGGAATAACCCGTTACCAAAAAATACCACCATTTAGTTATAACAAATAAAAAGACACTACATAAATATAACTATTAAATACACAGTTCATGAAAATAACTATAAGTAGAATATAGAAAGCACAGTTACTAAAAATGTAAGCTGTGAAGTAAATAATATATGATACAAATTATTGAGATTTCAACATATGTAAAACATTTAACAATAATTAATAACACATTTTATAGTAAATGAAAGAAGTTTTGTTGTATTCAACAATGTATAGGATAGAAATTTCAATAGAGGTAGATCGATTATAGGCTTGGGTTTTCAGAAATATGCACAAAAAAGTAACCAAGGGTTTCATGATAATAATTCCTTAGTCACAGAAATATAGAAGTGTGTTTTCAAATAGATGTTGAATAAACCGGGCAAGGGTTTCATGAAATTAATTCCTTAAGCACAAGTATTTGGAAAAAACCAAGGGAGGGTTTTTAGATATATGGTGTATAATAAATGGGCTTGTTGATTTATGCCCATATTCACATGGGTTTTTTATAAAAAGGTCGAACGAGAAAAAAAATTCATTTTATGCATACATGTGATCAAACCCACAAGAGTCCTCATCATTTCAAGAGACAATCAAGAAACATTGGAGTTTTGCCAAACCGTGAGTATGCACTCAAATGGAGAGCAGGAAATATTCATTTACCCAAAAAAACCCGTGGGAAAAAAACCACCACCGTGACCTGACAAAATCAAATAGCACACAGCGAAAAGGTGTTGAAGAGGAATGATTTATTTCATAAACAAGCAGTAATCATTTTTCAATTAGTGAAGAAAACCTTCATGGGTCCTGAAAGATGAAAAAGAAAATGATTAACGAGTACCATTGTTTGCATTTTGAAAGGAGAATGATGTTAGTTGTTACCTCAACCCGTGAAGAGCAACACGAGCCATCTAAAACCTTCCATCGCCATGAGAAACTTGCAGCTAGTGCACAGTGAAAAGATGGAAATGTGTGGAATACCCTAAAAAAGCATATGCATCTATTGGACCTGAAATGAAGATTAATTGGGGTGTATGTGTTTTGGTGTCTGATGCTAATGTTTGGTGATTAATGTGTAGGTGTGGTTTATAATGGGCGCCAAAATAAACCTCTAACATGGTAACATGAATTAGACCCATTGACTTTTGCACATATTTAAATAATAAGATTGTTATAATTGCATGTTATAATGACACAACTAGGTATTTAAAAAAAAATTGTGGTTATAGTGGGCAACAATTGGGACGTTAGGTGGTAGCGAGTGGATGACACCTCTAATAGGTGACTTTTTTACCCCTGTGTGCATATCGAACACTCTCGCATATGACTGAATTTCCCACAAGCCAAACAATAGCTATAAGCACTTAACTCGTGAGCCAAAAAAACACATAAAAAAAATTATCAATTCAACGTACAGTTTGAATTTTATGGTTGTACAAAGTTCGCATTGGGAGATACACATGTACATCTCCCCTAATAGGGATAAATTGGTAATCTAATTCTTGATTTCACTCTCCCAAGATAGAGTGATGCAGGAGCATCCAAGGTGTATAGGCAATCCTGTGTCACCAAAAATATTTTAATTTTTCTTTGTTGATTTTAATAAAGTCGTAGGTGATAGGAAAATAATATTTTTCATTTGCAACAATGTAAGTTTCCTTTGTGTGAAAAGTTAATGTAAATCTTGATGAGAAAAGACGCCTGGTAATTCGGTAAAAGTATTTTGTAAGGGAATATGTATTTTGGGCATCCCACTTTTGGAGGAGGTCAAAAGAGTCTTATTTGCATGTACATGTGTCATATGTTGTCATAAAGTGGGCTGCAAATGAGTGTTGCATGTTGTTTGCATGTCTTTGCATGCAACAACTGTAATGACAGGCTACAAGGAATCTGTAAGAGGTGTAAGTTTCCATAGCATCTCAAATCTAATTGGACAAGAGTTTAGATGCCCAAGAGAGGGTTGACATGCATTGGACCACATTTTCCATAGCAGATTTTCAAACTCCCAAAGTTGGGCATACTTTCCTCAAGGTGGTTTTCAACTGATGGTTTTGGAAAACCAAAAGTTGTTTTCTCCTTCCACTTTCTCTATTAATTCATGTCTTTTCATTTTGAGAAGGGGGGGCTTTGGAGAAGTTGAGTTTACATATTGCCGAAATGATGTTAGATTGTTGAAGACATATTTGTTGCAAGTGTTGCATGTAGGATTGAAGAGGAGCCCATGAGCTTCATTTTGATGTAAAACATTTTCTTACTTGAATGTAACAAAAGTTGCAAATTTCTCTTCCATATTCAGTTCTTTATATGTATTTGCAGCCTTCTTACATAGTATATTTTATGTGTTTGTGATCAGATTTGGAAGGGAGAGTCTCCCTTTTCATCATAGAATTGAGAAGTTAATTGGCTTAGTAAAATCCAACTTAACAAAAGTTCTAGCATAGGTGGAAGATTAGCCTTTTTTTCATCGCAGCTCCATGTCATTATAAACACCATCTTGATCTATCGTTCTGCATTCAAATCTTTGGTCTATCGCAGAGGGAATTATTTATTAGCAGGATAACAGTTCGTGGAAAATCTCAAGCACCACAGAATGGCTGAGGGAAACACCTGTAAATATTGTGGGAGATTCTTTGAGAAGCATCAAAATCTCAAGCACCATAGAAGAGGAGAACATATTAAGTGTTGTCAGATTCATATTCATTTTCACGAATCGACTGTGATCTCAACACAAGATTCGCGAAAGAATGGTGTGCCCCCCAGGAGTGCCATTGCAAAACCGTGAGTAGTAGAGAAACGGCATTTAAATTATTATTTTTTATCTTTTAAAAATGAAATCTCATTTCTTCTTCTTTTGTATTTGCAAGAATTGCGGAAAAGAAAAATGAACGGCATCCTTGTACCCTTGCGGAAAAGAAAAATGAATTACATCCGAATGGTTTGGAGGATCAGCTTCCCGCAGCTTTTGCTGAATTCAATGAGTTGGAGTGGGGTGATTTTCTCAAAAGAGACAGGTGATGCAGACGTCATAAGACTCCAAATATTATAATATATCATCAACTATAAGCAGTGTTTAGTTTTTTTCTTGTCGCTTTTGCTAGGGTTGCTTGTCTCAAGGTCCACTGTGATCTCCTGGTCTATAGATATCTGGTATAGTAAAGGTTTCAGTATCCCTTCAAAGTTAGAGTCAAAATCTATAAGTAATGTTAACTATAATATATTTATTTCTAATGGATGTAAGAAAGAATCTCTGTTTTTTTTTGTGTTCTGGTTTATCAATATATCTAATTTTTGGATTAACACTTTGTTTGTTCATTTGATTTGGTGGTAATGTTTAAGTTTTAACAATATTTATAATCTTCAAATAAAGATCAACATTGTATTGTTGTATTTCCTCCCCTTAAGCTCACTCTTATGTTTATTGAATGAATATGTTTTCATACATATTATTTATAGAAAGGAGGCATTAAAATAATTATATATTCAATGTTTTTTATGTACCAGCAATTCACCACCATGGAAAATTCACCACTAAGTAAAATTCACCGCCAGCAATTCACCAAGTTTTTGAAATATATATTAAAAAATATTGGTGAATTGCTAGCGGTGAATTTTCGTCGATGAATTTTCCATGATGGTGAATTGCTGGTAGTGAACTATTGGCGGTGAATTTTCCTAGAGCCGTTTTTTATGTCATAATCTATATTAATTTTGATGAATGAGAGTAGAGGTAAATTAATAAAAAAATAAAATGGATAGATGTCAAAAATATATAATAATTATCATGAATAAGTGTGATGTGAAAAGAAAGTGTTAAATATCAAATAATAATCATATATGTTTTATAAATTAATGGGTGAAAGATACTTATGTTATTGCTTCAAATGATGAAGCAACTATCATGTCTTGTAATAAATCATGTAAATACAAAAAGATATATGATGTATAGAATATGAACATGACAGATGATAAATGTATAAGGACATCAAGAAGGATGTGGTCATTAAAGAATATAAAATAGTAGTGAATAAAAATACATTGCAAGTGAGATGATATCAATATGAAGTAGAAAAGTAGATAAAGGGGTAAATGGGTCAAAAAGGAGTTCCAATACTATATAAATACCTCATGTGATATAATGATCAAGTGAACCTCAATAGTAGTTTATTTGTAGGTGAATGATGTTAATTGGGTCTATATTTTGCTTACCATGCATGGTAGATAAACCAGTTGCATCAATACCAAACCTAGATTAACACTGAAAATTCCAAGCCAATTAGGTTGAAAATTTCCTCTCAAGTATTTTTATCATAAATATTCTTAGGATTAGCACAAAGGAAAAAATCACTCAATTGAAAATATCTATAAAAAACATACTTCTTACAATATTTTTGTTAGTTGGGTTTGATATCTCAATAAAGGTTCTCTAACGAATTGAATCTTATTTTATCCATTTTTAATTTTTGTTTAGCCTTCATTCAAATTATAGGAAGTGTCACCAATAGTACCTTGTAGAGAGAGTTCTCCAAGAAGGCATCCCAACCTAAAGAGGCGTAATGAACTTAGTACCATAAACTAACAAATATTGTGCATGATATGTAGTGTACGTTCATTAATATTATAATCCCAAAATACAAAGATGCACCATGTTTGTCAATTTGTATCTTATTTTTCAACTACCATTTGTGAATTATTTCATTTATATCCATATCTTTTCCATTTCCATGTGGGCCTAATATTGAGTAGAGAAATATTGATATTACATTTACCTTAAACTTTCTTTAACTTTCTATTCTTACAATAGTTCTTCATTCTAAATAAGAGTGATAGTTGGTAGTCCAACCATAGAGATAAGAGTACCCATCATAAAATAACAAATTTTAATGTTCTTATATATTAGTGTGGGTTAACTTCAAACCATAAATTAGTAAAATACTTTCTCTTTAACCCACAAATTAGTAAAATACTTTCTCTATAAAAATAGTAATAAAACTATGCCTATCAAAAGGAATTAGAGAAATTTTTCCCACCAATGCTAATCCCCAAGTTCATAATAGAAAAAGAGAGGAGAATGAATACAATTTGTGAGAAAACACATGTTACAAATTATTTGAGTTTGTTAGTTGCAAAATTTATTAATAAATGAATGATTATGCTTTTCCACAGGTACTCCAAGAAAAGTGCATTCATAATTTTTTTGAACCAATAATTTGGCACATATGTGTTCCTAATAAATACCCCCATGGACCTTGTGAAGAGAAATAGATCCTTCAATGTTATCAATGCATCAAATGAATAGATCATTATAACCATGACAATATATGTAATGCTTGAAATAAGTAAATACTTGTCAAAACAATTATAAATGTAAATATGTGCATTCTGAAAATAATTTTATAATGTTTACATTATAAAATTATCATTTACAAATGAACGTAGTAAAAACATCTAATTCCATGTCATGAATAATTACTCTATTTTAAATAATGGATAATATAATATGAAAAGAGGGATATCATAGCTAATACTGATAAAGGAGATAACTCTGTGGTACTCCAAGAGAATTATATTCATTGGTTTTTGAACTAATAACTTGGAACATCTGTGTGCCTAATAAATTCCCCTGTGCACCTTGTGAAGAGCAATATATTTGTCAATGTTATCAATGTCTCAAAAAATAGATCCTTATAACCATGCCAATAATAACATTTTACAATAAATAAATCATCTTATCAATAGAATTAGCAAATATGTGCATTCTTGAAATAATTTAAAGTAAGTGCCTCCAAATCAGTATGAGTGTCTACAATATGAAATTTTTCTTTATAAATCAATGTCCTATTGGATTATTCTATGTCTATAGTTGGTAATACTCCTATAAAGGCTTAGAATTTACAAGTGTATTGTAATCTTTGATAACTAGATTTAATACATTGAGTTGCTTTAGAGTGTGTAGTTTTTCGAGTGATTGGGTTTTTCCACATAAATTATTATTTTATCATATACTATTTTTGTATTTATTTCTTTATAACTACAAATATTTAATTTATTTAAATGTGTGCATCCTCTCATAATCTAGTTGTAAAACTATATTATACATCATTTTCCTATTTTAATTTAGTATCAAATATAGACCACATTGGATTCTTAGTGTTAGAAACAAATACTTTTGTACTGTTAATAAATTGACTGGGAGGTTGCATAAAAGGATATCTTTTAGAAAAAAATATAAGAACATCAAGGATAGAGATGGAAAAAATTTCAACACAAAACACTATGCTCTGAAAGTTCAAGATGGAGGACATACTTGTGAATAGATATATATGGGTTGTAATATCTAGATCCGAAGAGTGGGACATATTTTTAATTGAAAAGCTAAGGTTTAATTTAATATCACTAAATTTACATGAAGAGACTATCATAGAAAATATTTGGAAGAGGTTAGGTGAGATTTATTAATTAAATCCCTAATAAAATGTTGGAAGATTGAGGAGATTGTTATTGATGATGTTGTTATGGAAACATCAGCATGGCATGTACACTTTGCATGATCCAGTGTTGTCATTGATGTTAACATAGTTTTGGATCAGGGTATGTGCAGGATCATGATGGGCCAAAAAGTGGCAATATTATGGGTATTTGTAGTGTATGTGGCTGACGACTTTTTTTTTACCCAAAATTGATGAAACGAAAAGGGTTTTTAGAGGAGATTCTCAGCTTTCCACCAATATAAATTATGCTTTAATTTGAATTTAATAAATTATTATTATTTATTTTATATTAAAATTATGACTAAAGTCCTAATCGATGGGCTAATTGAAAAATATTTATAACTTTCAAACGGTATCACATTTTTTGAATTCAAAACATGCGTCACTTTCTATGCTTCACATACTATAGGATTAAAAAAATAAAAATTAAATTTCATGAAGTTTTGACCAAGTTAAGGTGGTTAGACATATGAGTTTTTATATTTTTTAAAAGTTGTAATAAAAAATTCATAATTAATTATTTACTTGAAAAAAATTATAAAAAAATATGCATCACATCCAGACATGAGTCCTCTACTTATATATAAAATCTTATAAAAAAATATTATCATTTTATTATGGTTAGGGTGGTCAGACAGACACCTACTTCTTATTTTTTCCCTAAAATTTAAGTACTACTGCATTGAAATTTCAATATTTCACCAAATAGATTTTATTTATTTTTAAATAAACCTATTAGTTTAGAAACTACATTCAATTTTCTACAGATTCTATTCTTACGTATTTTTTAAATAATATAGATAACTTATTCAAATTTTTACGTCAAGTTGCCTAACACTGATTTTTCTAAATTTTTTGCCACTTAAGGGCCTGTTTTTTCCATGATGATCCTGCACATACCCATCATCCCAACATAGTTTTGCAGTGTCACCTAAGGAATTTACACAAGACAAGTTGGTCCCATAAGTATGGCTACACGGAAATTTGTCTAAGTGGCAATCTTGAAAGTTCAATGGTTTAGTGCATGATTTTTTTGGTCCACAATCCACCACAAATAGAGACATAGCTTTTTGGTTCTAACTAGATAGCTTTCTAAACATTAGATACATCTAAATCTAAGATATTTTATTGATTGGAAAAACATTCTAGAATATATGAATGATAGAGTTCAGTTTTGTATATCACAATCATTTCTTGAACAAAGTATTGGCATGGGAGATTCTATGTTTCTTCACAGATGAACATCTTGAGTTGTGATGTTGAAGATAGGTTTCCAGATATCAGTTGAGTTGGGATTCTAGATGGGGTCATGTTTTTGGTTCCAGGTGTGGCAAACTAAGCATACAATTGAAGGTTTTTTGTGTTTAGGTCTTATTTGGGACCAACCTAACACATTTGATGTTTTTCAAGTAATTATGTCTTTTGTTGGACCTATATTAGATCCATCATGACCTATATTGAGGAAATTTGAATTTGAATTGAGGCGTGAATTTTGGATCAAGTTTTTTGGAGTCGACAAGTTTGATTTCATGTGTTACATCCAATTAGGCAAACCTTTAATTGATGTAACACTTAGAATGTATATATAGTGGATCATTTTTAGTGTTGGAATATAGAGATGTGATTGATGAGCAAGTGATATGTGATATATTACTTATATGGTGTTCCACCTACATGTGTGATGTGAATTTAATCAGAGTTGTGGGAATTCAAGGCAAAGAAGAGCATTGATCAAAATCAGTGCAAAGCTTTTTTTGTACTTCATTGGAACTGTAATCCAACATTATGTAGATATAATTGTAATAGTTCAATAGGCTATAAGCCACCCCTTCTATATTCTATCTTTTTCTCTATGGGAAGTGAGTCCACTTGCAATGAGAATTTTTGTAATACACTATATATCTGGATATAATATATTGTGAACTAACCCTCACCATGGTTTTTCCCATTTTTGGTTTTCCATGTAAAATATTGGTGTTCATGTGTTATGTGATGTTGTGATTGTTTCATGCTTTCATTCATAATTGCATTTGAATATGTTGTGGTAATTGGATGGTTAATATTTGAATGGTTTAATAGAATACTTATTCACCCCCCCTCTCAGTATTCTAGGTGTTCAACAATTGGTATCAGAGCTTGGATCCCTATAAGGAGCTTGACTACTTTGGGAAGATCTTTGAGTTTGAACATATGGCTGGTAGGAAATTTCCTATCCCTCTGGAAGAGATTTGTGTTGTTGGATAAAAATGGATAACTCAAGGTTTCTCTTGAAGATCTAGAAAGAACTAAAAAATGAGAACAAAGATTTGAAAGAAAATGTCAATGAAGCAAATGAATGCATTAGAAAATTGAGATAGAATATCAAAAAATTTAGAGAAAGGCATAAGGAATTCAATGAGCAGCTAAAGCAAGCAAATGAAACCATTACTTGACTAAAAGTGCAAGTTGAAGAAAAGAAAAGAGCTGAAGATTGTCTAAATCCAATGATGAAAAGAAAATTTGATGAATGCACAAGACTTGAACAAGAGGTTGTAAATTTAATATGTGTTATAGAGAAAGAAATAATTCATGAAGAAAAATTCAAGATGAGCTCCACAATGCTTGATGAGATTCTTGCAAGAAAAATGGTTTCCAAAGACAAAGGTGGCTTAAGATTTGAAAAAGGTGAAAGCTCAAAGACTGATCAAACCCCTAATGTAGAAAAGAACAATGAACCAAAGAATACTAAAGATAAGAAGAACAATGGAAAGATCTAAAATTAGAAAAATGATACCAGAAGACAACCAGTCAGACAACCATATGTTAAAACATACCCATCTTTCAATGGTTTTTGTTTCTCTTACATTAAATTTAGATATAGAGTAATGGGATGCAGAAAAATTTAATGAATTAGAATGTTATATCATTTCTTGGTCAATTTTTTACATGCAAAATATTTTTTCATAAAGAAAATGAATGGATAAGTCAAATGATGAATGTATATAACAACGGTAGAATTATTCGATCCTTTAATGGTTACCATTATACATGCAATGGATTTGCACACAAAGCTAACTAATGTAGATCCAAAATTAATGGAAGGAATAATGCTTAGAGAAATGTCATATACAACAATTGAAATAGACCTCGACATAATTCTATGTTTTACAGAAGTAGAGATGCAAGGAAGGATAATCGAGTAAAGAAGAATGAACCAGTTAAGAAGGTTGATCTTGAAGAAAGAAAGAAAGAGATGAACAAGATATGGAAGAAGAAAGAAGAGATTGAACCTAAGGAATAATCCATACCATCCTTCGATGTAGATGTTTCCTCTTGAAACTAAGCTAGCTACTAGCTTAGGGGGAGCTCTAATAGATATCTTATGTCCCCCATCAAAATATTGGTGTTGAAGCCATGGCACAAAGATATGTGATAGAGTATGGTTGCTTGATATGTTGAAGAATATTGCAAAAGAAAACATGCAAATGTAGAGATTTATGGAGCTTGTCAAGTCATCTATGTATACAAAGGAAGGTTGCCACCTTTATGGTTTAAAGCATTTAATTCAAATTTTGGGTAGATGAAAGGGTTATAAGAAAAATTGAAAATGCAAATTCATTGTTCACACAAAGCATTCAAAGGTGCATAGAGCAATGAGAAGCGTATTTGAAGTGCATATGGAAATTCAATGTTTCATAGTATTGAAACACTAGTTTGGTTTGCAAAGCAATTTAAAGGTATCTAACAATTCTTGCTTGCCCTAGCTTTCAAGAATTTGAGTTTGAAATTAGTTTGTATACATTTTCAATGGCAACTCCTAAGATAGTAGATGCTTCACATAAACCACAACCCAAATTCAAGAGATATCCTATTGGAAAGCCATAGAAGATGACCCTATAGGAACATTTTCGCACATTCCTTTTGGGGTTTTGCTAACCGAAGATATTAGGGAATACATTCATGGAAGCATGGATGATCACTCTCCTAGCAAGTTCTTACAACTTTTGGTGAATTCAACAAGTTGGAGTGGGGTGATTTTCTCAAAAAAGATGAGTGATGCCATAAGACTCCAAATATTATAATATATTATCAACTATAAGTAGTGTTTAGTTTTTTGCTTGTCACTTTTTCTAGGGTTTCTTTTCTCAAGGCCCATTGTGATCTCATGGTCTATAGATATCTAGTATAGGAAAGGTTTCAGTATCCCTTCAAAGTTGAGAGTCAAACTCTATAAGTAATGTTAACTATAAAATATGTTCCCTCTAAATATTTATATCTAATAGATGTAAGATAGAATCTTTGTTAATTATTTTTTGGTTTATCAATATATCCAATTTTTGGATTAGCACTTTGTTCTTTTAGACTTTTTTCTTTTCATTTGGTGGTAATGTCTAATTTCTAACGATTTACCAATCATCAAATAAAGATCAACATTGTATTGTTGTATTTCCTCTCCTTAAGCTCACTCTTATGATTATTGAATGAATATGTTTTCATGCATATTTATAGAAAGGAAGCATTAAAATAATTATATATTCAATTTTATTTTTCATGATTATATTAATTCTGAGGAATGAGAGTAGAGGTAAATTAATAACAAAATAAAATGGATGGATGTAAAAAATATATTTAACACTTATATAATAATTATCATGAATACTTATGATGTGACAAGAAAGTGTTATCTATTAAATAATAGTCATATATGCTTTTTAAATTAATGGGTGAAAGATGCTTATGTTATTGCTTCAAATGATGAAGTGCAACTATCATGTCTTGTAATAAATCATGTAAGCAGAAAATGATATATGCTATATATAATAAGTGCATGATAGATGATATATGTGTAAGGAAATCAAGAAGGATGTGGTCATTAAAGAGCATAAAATAGTAGCGAATAAAAATATATTGCAAGTGAGATGATATCAATATGAAGTAGAAAAGTAGATAAAGGGGTAAATGGGTCAAAAAGGAGTTCCAATACTATATAAATGCCTCATTTGATACAATGATCAAATGAACCTCAATAGTAGTTTATTTGTAGGTGAATGATGTTAATTGGGTCTATATTTTTCTTACCATGCATGGGAGATAAACTAATTGCATCAATACCAAACCTTGATTAACACTGAAAATTCCAAGCCAATTAGGTTGAAAATTTCCTCTCAAGTATTTTTATCATAAATATTCTTAGATTAGCACAAAGGAAAAAATCACTCAATTGAAAATATCTATAAAATTTAACATACTTCTTACAAGATTTGTGTTAGTTAGGTTTGATATCTAAATAAAGGTTCTCTAAGGAATTGAATCTTATTTCATCCATTTTTAATTTGTGTTTAGTCTTCGTTCAAATTATAGGAAGTGTCACCAATAGTACCTGGTAGAGAGAGTTCTCAAGGAAGGAATCCTAATATAAAGAGGCATAATGAACTTAGTACCATAAACTAACAAATATTGTGCATGATATGTAGTATACGTGCACTAATATTATAATCCCAAAATACAAAGATACACAATGTTTTCCAATTTGTATCTTATTTTTCAACTATCATTTGTGAAAATTTTTGAATTATTTAATTTATATGCATAGCTTTGCTATTTCCATGTGGGCCTAATATTGAGTAGAGAAATACTAAATATTACATTTACCTTAAACTTTCTTTAACTTTCTATTCTTACAATATGTTCTTCATTATAAATAAGAGTGATACTTGGTAGTCCAACCATAGAGATAAGATTACCCATCATAAAAAAAGAGAAATTAATGTTCTTATATATTAGTGTGGGTTAACTTCAACCCATAAATTAGTAAAATATGTTCTCTATAAAAATAATAATAAAGCTATGCCTATCAAAAGGAATTAGGGAAATTTTTCCCACCAATGCTAATCCCCATGTTCATAATAGAAAAAGAGAGGAGAATGAATACAAATTGTGAGGAAACACATGTTAAAAATTATTTGAGTTTGTTAGTTAGAAAATTTATTAATAAATAAATGATTATCCTTTTCCATGGGTACTTCAAGAGAAGTGCATTCATAAATTTTTTGAATCAGTAACTTGGCACATATGTGTTCCTAATATATACCCCCATGGGCCTTGTGAAGAGAAATAGATTTTTCAATGTTATCAATGCATCAAATGAATAGATCATTATAACCATGATAATACATAATACTTGAAATAAGTAAATATTTATCAAAACAATTATAAATGTAAATATGTGCATTCTAAAAATAATTTTATAATGTTTACATAATAAAGTTATCATTTATAAATTAATGTAGTACAAACATCTAATTCCATGTTAGGAATAATTACTCTATTTTAAATAATCAATAATAAATATGAAATGAGGAATATCATGGCTAATATTGATAAAGGAGATAACTCCATGGTACTCCAAGAGAATTGCATTCATTGACTTTTTGAACTAGTAACTTGGAACATCTGTGTGCCTAATAAATTCCCCCATGCACCTTGTGAAGAGCAATAGATTTGTTAATTTTATCAATGTCTCAAAAAATAGATCCATATAACCATGCCAATGATAACATTTTACAATAAATAAATTCTTATCAATAGAATTAGAAAATATGTGCATTCTTGAAATAATTTAAAGTAATTGCCTTCAAATCAGTATGAGTGTCTACACTATGATTTTTTTCTTTATAAATCAATGTCCCTATTGGATTATTCTATGCCTATAGTTGGTGATACTCCTATAAAGACTTAGAATTTGCAAGTGTATTGTAATCTTTGATTACTAGATTTAATACATTGAGTTACTTTAGAGTGTGTAGTTTTTCTATTAATTGGGTTTTGCCACATAAATTATTATTTTATTATATAATATTTTTTATTCATTTCTTTATAACTATAAACATTTACTTTATTTACATGTGTACATCCTCTCATAATCTAGTTTTAAAACTATATTTTACATCATTTTCCTATTTTAATTTAGTATCAAATATAGACCACATTGGATTCTTAGTGTTAGAAACAAATACTTTTGTACTATTAATAAATTGATTGGGAGGTTGCATAAAAGGATATCTTTTAGGAAAAATATAAGAACATCAGGATAGAGATTGAAAAGTTTTCAACACAAAACACTATGCTCTAAAAGTTCAAGATGGAGGCATAGTTGTGCATAGATATATATGGGTTGTAGTATCTAGATTCGAAGAGTGGGGCATATTTTTAATTGAAAAGCTAAGGTTTAATTTATTATCACTAAATTTACATGAAGAGACTACCATGGAAAATATTTGGAAGAGGTTAGATGAGATTTATTAATTAAATCCCTAATAAAATGTTGGAAGATTGAGGAGATTGTTTTTGAAAGAGGAAAAAATGGGTTTTACAGGGACCCGAAACAACAAAGTTTACAAAAAAGAGATAGAATCATTAAAGACACTAAAGTCGGAAAGGCTATAAAAACAACAACAATAAAAGACCACAGCCACCAGAAAGGCCAGCGAAGGCCATAGAACCAAAAAACTAGACAAAAAGCTAGCAACGGCTAAATTTGTGTCTTTAATAAATCTGTAGTCTCAGCTTCCAGCTCGTTCATATCCTGAACCCCCCTCTTTAAGATTTGAACCATCTGGGTAGTGGGAGGAACTTTCCTTTTGAGATTGGCATGGGTCCTTTTTGAAATACCTTGGTCCTCATTCTTGCTTTCCTTGTTCTCTTCCAAGTCAACAACCAATGAACCCTATTACATTTTTTCCAACTTTTCAAACATAGCATTGATAATAATGGTATTGTGCCTAGCCATGTTATGTTTTTGTTCCACAACATTTTTCAAGTTATTTTTTATTTTAACCATTTCTGCTTCCAGAGACTTGTACTTTTCCTCAATGTCACCTCCTTCATTTCCAATAATGTTCTTATTTCATTTCCCTTCTTCCTTGTTGAGAGGGTCCATCTTTAGTTCTAGCTCCTCAGATTTACTATACATAGCCCTATTTCTTTGATTAAGATCATTAATTTCTTGATAAGCCCATTTTAAAACTCTAAAAATGTCACTGATGTCATTTCTAGCAGAAGCCAAAATGTCACCAGACTGAACCCAGTCTAATACGAAGTTAACATCACCCAGGTTGGGTGAGCTAGGAAATTTGGTACCTTCAAATCTAAAAGAGATAGGAGGGGAGGGCACATAATTTCTACTAGCTTCAAGGTTCTCGGCTTTGTCTTCCAAGGAGTCTGCAAAATAGGAAACCAACTTGTTGGCAAGGGAGCCCTGAAGAACAAGATTCTTTAAGGGGACAGTTTAGTCTGGCTAGATCGCAGGGTTAGCTTTAGCAAGCTGGGGTTTTTTAGACTAGGCTTTCTTACCATACATCTCAGAGGATAGGTGGGCTTCTACAATTCTCTTCAGGTTTGGCTGATTCTCCAAACCCCCACTATTTTTGTTATAGTCCTCAGACGTCATGGAGGCAATAGGGTTAGATAAAGTCATCATACTTTGATAGTGTTCATATATTAACCTAATAAGACCGGGGTGAACAATTGGGTATCGCCTGGGATTTTTCTTATGATCCTTAAGGCTATTACTCAATGACCATAACAAGTAGTGAGGAAGAGAAATCCATACCTTATGGCGGAAGTGGTTAAGTATGGAAAAATGATGACCATACACTCTGGTAATTCTCTCAAGTCTAGTGTGATATACTCCATTATAACATGAAGTACATTTCTCCACAGTGCCTTGATGGTGTCAATTTTGAAGTAGCTATTAGAAATTTTAACCAATTTCAATTTCTCCTTGTCCTTCTTAGGAAATTTGATGACCACCTCATTAGAAAACCTTCTATCATGATAAAACTTCATGCCCTCAGTGGACATTCCAGTAATCTCCCCTATAATTTTCTCATCCAGCTTCACCTTTCTTCCAAAGAGAATTATTTTGTCATTGTTCTTATTCTTCTTGAAGTAGTCCATGGCCATAGTATCGGGCCCATGAAGTTTTTCCAGAAATGGAACCAGCCCACCTCTTTCAATCTACTTCCAAACCTTGTCATTCCTAGTGTGCACCTCATAGCTCTTTGGCTCAACTCTTTTCCTATCCTTCCCCCCCCATTTTCATTTTCACCTTATTGCAAACTCTACCAGCATTGAGAACCTGTTGTATAATTATGCAGTTGTTCCAATGCACCCACAAACCGTGCCGCTTTTTCTTCCATTCTAAGTAACATGATGCGGCACCATAAAATCTCTTGATTTTGATGTACTTGGCCCCTTTACCTTTAATCATTAAATGTATTTTCCTCTTTCCCATGTTTAACATCATAATCTAGTAAGGCATTGACTTTAGTTCTTAAGTCCCTACAATTTCATCATGTGTTTAATCCTTGCTTCCTAACCCCTTCATTCGCAAAGTAATTTTCCAAGTTGTTAGCTTCCTTGTAGACATGTGACACTTTTACTTTTTCAAATTTTTCAAAAATAGACTTTGCTTCATCAATCCAGTTCTTTATCGACCAAGAGGGTGGGGTCCTTCCTGAGAGACAATCAATAATGTTTTTAGAATCCCCTTCTAGCCATAAATTTTTTATATTCAAATTATGAGCTAACTTTAAAACTTGGAAGGCTCCTATAGCCTCTGCCATATGATTGGTTTGGTGACCTAGCGATATTTCCACAGCCACCAAAAAATTACCATTTGAATCCCTTAACACACCTCCACTTCCAGCCATGCCCATATTTCCCTTCACAGCTCCATCAAAGTTGGCCTTATACCAACCAATTGGAGGAAAGGTCCAGCAAACACCTTCCCTACTTTTCTTAGGTGGCTTGGAAGCTGATGAAATGTCCACTTTAATATTCCAATCTTTTTCTATCCTTAAATCATAGGGAGTGCACACCACAACTTCTAGGTTAAGATCTTTTTGAGGAATCACATTAAAGTTTTCCTTTATAAGCCTAGAAATTTTCTCAAAGACATTATTCTTCAAAATCTCCTTGTCCCTGAAAAGTCTATTATTACGTTCTTTCCACACTCCCCAAGCAACAAAAGGGAATAGGAAATCCCATAGCCTATGAATGAAGTGATTTTGAGTAGGGGCTTTCCATTGTAAAAATAACTCTTCAATGGTCTAGGGGAACACCCAAGAGATATTCCAAATAGCTAATAATTTTCCCCAGATTAAGGAAACAAATGGACAATGGAGAAACAAGTAGTTAGCTGACTCTGCCTCAATCTTGCAAAGGTAGCATCTGTTGGGGATTTGAAATCCCTGTTTACAAAGATTTTCCACCATGATAACCTTATTTTGAAGCATGATCCAGAAGAAGATATTGACTTTTGGATTCAGGTGTTTAATCCAAGCTTTAGACCAAAAGGGAGGGGGGGGCTTGAGAAAGGGACAACAAAGAGACAAATAAAGAGATAGAGTAGTTACCCAAAGGGTTTTCCATCCAAACAAGAGTATCATCCTGTTGAGTCTATCCCAAACTGACAGCCTTTAAGGAGGACTGGAGTTGAGCCATCTCCTAAGGAGATTGTTATTGACAATGTTGTTATGGCAACATCAGCATGGCATGTACACTTTGTATGATCCAGTGTTATCATTGATGTCAACATAGTTTTGGATCATCCCAGCATAATTTTGAAGTGTTACCGAAGACATTTACACAACATAAGTTTGTTTGGTAATTATGGTTACATAGAAATTTGTCTAAGTGTCAATCCTGGAAGTTTAGTGATTTAGTGCATGAGTTTTTGGTCCATAATTCACCACAAATAGAAACATAGCTATGTGGTTCTAATAGAAGCTTGGTGAACATTAGATACATCTAAATCCAAGAGATTTTATTGATTGGAAAAATATTCTAGAAGATATGAATGACAGAGTTCAATTCTATATATCACAATCATTTCCTACATAGAGTAATGGCATGGGAGATTCTGTGTTTCTTCGTTGATGAAAATTTTGAGTTGTGATGTTGAATATATGTTTCCAAATGTTATTTGAGTTGGAATTCCATATGGGGTCATGTTTTGGGTTCTATTTGTGTCAAATTGAGCACACAATTGAAGGTTTTTTGTGTTTAGGTCGTATTTGGGGCTGACCTAATACATTTGGTGTTTTGCAAGTAATAATTTCTTATGTTAGACCTATATTAGATCCATCCTGACCTATATTGAGGAATTTTTAATTTGAATTAAGGTGTGAAGTGTGGATGAAGTTTTTTGTAGCCGACAATTTTTATTTCATGTGGTACATCCAATTAGGCCAACCTAATTGATATTACACTTAGAATGTATAGTGGATTGTTTTTGTAATTCGACCGTTGGATCTTCAATGATAATTCCTTTTCAGAAAGCTCTCGAAAAGACAATTTTCCACAAAGTAGGCCTTTGGAGGCTACTTTGGCATTTCCGCAAATTTTCAGGCCCATCCGGGATCGTTTAGTGCCTCAAACTAAGTTCGGAAGGATTTTCAAGGCAAAAAGCAGAAACTAGAACTTGAATAACTTTCAAGTCGTGAATGATTTTGACCTGATTCTTTCACCGGACTGTGTATTTTTCCATCTTGAACCTTTCCATAAATTTTTGTCTTCCCACGCCTTCAAATTAAAACCTGCTAAAAATAGCAGTTGAGCAGAAAAAGCAGAAAAGCAGTTCTGAAAGTTGGAAACTCTTATTCGATGAAAAGGGTATCCAAAAATGCAAAAACATCTACAAAAAGAAAACAACAAGAACAAAATGGAAAACATCTTTTGGGTGATGCAAGATTTCCCTCACACCACTGGATGCTCCTGCATCAGTGTGTAGGTGATTGTGTTTGTGTGGAGCTTGCGGGAGGTTGGACTACTCATGAGTTGTATTTCCACCATCTTTCATTTCCTAAGTTAAAGTATACTTGTTACTTTCAGTAGTTTAGCTTCCCTGATTTATGTTAATTCCCTGCTAGTCTTAGTTGTCCTATGTACTTTCTATCTATACGGACACCAATGCTTGACTAGGACGCTATCTCGTTGCGCTATCATCCATCTTTCACGTTTGGGTCCTTTGGTAGAGAGTTTCCCAGGTCACAGTTTCAACTCAAGAATTTTCTCACCTGATCCCTTAAACCTTTTGAGTTGATAGAAGGATAGCAACAAGTTAATTATCCTTCCTTCTCGCCCTCCTAAAACATCAAACTTACCTCGAACAATCCTTAGCGTGAGGTAGATCAGGGAAGCTGATCGTTCTAAACCCTCCTGTAACCTAGGGTCCTAAGAACTCAGTCCCCCTCCTCTACAAATACATTGTATGTATATAAGTTGTATGTACATGTATACATATGTATGTATGCATGTACATATTTATATATATATATGTGTGTGTGTGTGTGTGTGTGTGTACATGCATATATGTATGTATGTATATGTGTTACATGTATATATGTATGTATATGTGTGTGTGTGTGTTATGTTAGACTAATCATGTATTAGCTAATACTTAATTAATCTTTAATTGATTATTAGCCTAATTCATTTCAAGCACTTAAGCTAAACTTAGGAATGCTTTTTTCTGGTAACTAGAGTGAGCTTTTATTAGATCATTTTGTCCCATCCTATAGAATAATGACACTTTTCATGATCTAATATCTTTATCATTTAGGATTGCTCCTATAAAGCACTCAACCCTCATTGTATTATCTCACTTGATCTCCTTTAAGAATCTTAAGTTTCATTTTGTATTTTTTTCTTATTGATGATATAGTAGATTATTGTTTGCATATCTCTTGTGTGGAAGGTGTTATTATTATTTTATTTAATATTGTGTCCCATGTTTATTCACAATTATAACATAGTGTTTTCTCCTATATAGATCTACACATATTTCAAAAAAAAGAGAAAAAAATAAAAATAAAGCAGTTGTTTTTTAGATTTTAGTTTTTTAGAAATTAAAAAAAAAAGGTTGAGTAGGTTTTTAGTTTTATATGACAAATTTTTTTAAAGGTATCCACAGGTTACTTGCCTACATAAGCAAGCCCCTATGGGACCAACCCTACAGTGTCTACAAGGGGTCATTTAACCCCACTAGTGCCCCATTTGAAGTGTCGATGATGACTTTGGCCTACTCAACGTCAATTTCCATGATCACCAGTAACTTCTACCTAGCACTTGGTGGATTCTATTAATTATAGTGTTGCCAATTTTTTTTCCAAATTGAGTACATTTTTCTAGCCTTTTTTCTTTACTATTCTAACAACCATTTTTTCGGAGAGATTAGAAAATATTTCATTTGTGTAGGTATATCTCGGTTGATTTTTCATTCTCCAAGCCCAATTTTTTCAGTCAAGGGGAATATTATGCAAATATTATGTTGATGTTAATGGTATGGCCACAAGGCAAGGCCCCTTCCAAGCCCCCTTTGGCCCTAAAATATTTATTTATTTCTTTTGGACATAACTTGAGTATACGGTATTGAAATAGGGAAAATAAGATATCGTCAAAAATTTGGTTTTGCATACTTTTTAGTGGTATGGATGTCATCACCATTTTTTGCTACTGGTACATTTTATCATCTATCAAATTCAAATGCATTTTCACTCCTGATCTCATAAATTTTGACCCATTTCTCCATTTCTCCATTAGTCATCTAAAGCTCTTCATAGCCATTCATGCACTTTTTCATATTTATATCCAAATATATTTTATTTAGTTTTTTGTTTTTTCACATTCTGGTGAATTACTTGGATGTTTTAGCTCTTGTAAAAATTCATTTTTTGTGGGATGTCTTGTTTTAGGCTGCTCTACATGTATTTACAGCTTTCTATCCTATTTGGGCATTTTGGGAATCTTTTGCATGCAATTTCACTTTTATCTAGATGCATTGAGATAAAGTGTCATTCTAGTGTATATTTTTTGAGATTTCACGCATCTTGTTGTCTTTTGTACTTGCACTATGATGTAAAGTGCCATGGGTGGGTTGTGTAGGCCTTTGTTTTTCCATCACACCTTTGTCAAGTGAGTGTTCCTTCCATGACAACATATAATCTCAATGATTCTTGTCACATGTGTGTGTTCCTTATTTTCACACCCTTTTTAGTTGTCAGTACTCTTTTGTGCATGTTTGGATGTTCTTAGTTCTCCTTTAGACATTTTTTGGTTACACAGTTTCAGTGGAATTGTCTTGGATCTCCCTTTCCGCATTATGGAGGGGTTTCTATTGTTGGTGCTAATGCTTCCTTGGTTTCATTTTGGAGTGATCTATGTATCTAGTTCTTGTTTCTATGTACTAGGTGGATGCAACGTCTAGTTACCCATGCATTTTAGTGAAACTAAACATTTACCATATGAATACTCTTGCATTCCTATTTCTGGAGGCAACCTTCTATTTTCACTTGATCAATATTCTTTAGAATATTGGTACATGTGTCATTTGTATCTTCAAGTTACATATGTTTTCATTTATTTGTCATCTAATTTAAGTAGTTTTGTTGGGGCACTCATGCAAAGTATTGTCCTCTTGACCCTGATCATCACTTGTTTCAAAGGAGGTTCTTCATTTCAACACTATATCAATCATCATTTGAAAGCTTTCCAAAAAATTTCATGTTTCAAAGGATGTTCTTCATGTTCCTATTCTTTTTGGTACATTGGTTTGGAGGCTTTTTTAGTCTTTCATCCACCTTTCTCTCTTTTGGAGAGGAGATTTTCCCATGATGTTTTCTCTTTTTCTCCAATTGTGAGAGATTATATTGTTTTTACATGGGTAGTTCATCTTAAAGGGGGTGTTAGAGTAATCATGCACTAGCTATTAATTAATTAATATTTAATTAATTATTAATCTAATTCATTTCATGTACTTAATCTAAACTTAGGAATGCTTTTTTTCGTTAACTAGAGAGCTTTTATTAGATCATTTTATCTCAGCACACAAGATGATGACACTTGTCATGATCTAATCCCTTTATCATTTAGGGTTTCTCTTATAAAGTACTCGACCCTAATTGTATTATCTCACTTTATCTCATTGAAGACTCTTGAGGCTAATTCTATAAAAAATATTTGTTGATGATATAACAAATTATTGTTTGCATCTCTCTTGCATGGAAGGTGTTTTTGTTCTTTGTTAAATACTATGTCTTGTGTTTATTCACAATTTTGGCATATTACATATATATGTATGTATATGTGTGTGT
Organism: Sequoia sempervirens; assembly: GCA_007258455.2. Lineage (NCBI taxonomy): Eukaryota > Viridiplantae > Streptophyta > Pinopsida > Cupressales > Cupressaceae > Sequoia > Sequoia sempervirens. Next base: position 413,149,847 of record VDFB02271358.1, on the reverse strand, counting down.
ATCTAGATACACACACACACACACACCTATATAGATTGATTTATACACACACATGCGTGCACGCACACACACACACACATGCATACATGCATATAATATTAAACATACATATATATACATGTACACACATACATGAATTATAAATGTACATACGTACATAAATGCACAATATTAAATATATGCATGCATGTATATACATACATACATACATGTGCACATTTGTATGCATATATACAAACATGCATTTACATATAACATCTAAATATATATAGCATGCATGCATACATGTATCATATATACATGCATATGTACATAAATGTATATATATATAATTGTTTAGGGAACTCGAATTTGACACTTTAGGAGGTCTTCAAAAATATAATGTATGTGTGTGTATCAAGTATGTACGTATGTCTCTAGATACATTTACATGTACATGAACATACATATATATAAGTTTGTACACATGTCAAATATAAATTATGTCCATACATGTATGTCCATGTACGTGTATGTCAAATATATAGATGTCCATAAACATAAATATATAAATATCTATTTTTAACACTAAAATATCAAATTGAAGTTCTCTAAATAGTTAAAACTTTAAACCCTAAAATGTTTAATTGAAACCCTAAATGACTATTTTAACCCTAAAAGGTACATGTGTATATGTATATATGCGTGTTTGTATATATGTGTGTGTGTGTGTGTCTATATATATATATATATATATATATATGTATGTATGTATGTATGTATGTATACATACATATATGTATATGTGTGTATACATGCACATATAAATATAATTTGTCAATTTTTTAACACGAAAATATTCAATTGAAACCCTAAACATCTATTTTGAAACACTAAGTTTTAAGATATACACGTACATATGTGTGTACACATATGCATATATATACATATATGTGTGTGTATGTGTGTGTGTGTATGTATGTATGTGTGTGTGTGTGTGTGTGTGTGTGTGTGTGTGTGTGTGTGTGTGTGTGTGTGTGTGTGTGTGTGTGTAAATGAAAATACATACATGTATAAAAGATAATCCATTTTATCATTCTCATAAATTAAAAGATGGCCCATTTCATCATCATATAAATTTATGAAATTATACTAGAAAGGAGATAAAAATTCTTGAGTGTTGTTGGCAATAAAGTGTCTACTATTTAAGTAACTTAATGAAGTGGACCTACAACATGTGAATTTAGTAAGGTTTGTGATGTATAGGATGAAGATCCATATATATACCATAATGAAGCCCATACATGTATGACTTGGATAGATCCAACATATATACTGTTTGAAACTTTAATCCACTATTTTAAATCTTACCTAGGGGGCCATGGGAAGTGGGTTAGATACAAACAACAAAAATTAAAATATGATCCATTTCATCATTCTCATAAATATGAAATAATGAGCTAAAGGAGACAAATTCTTGAGTGTTGTTGACCTAATTATTTGTCTATTATTTAAGGAGAAATGAAGTGGGTGCAACATGTGAACTTAGTAAGTCATGTGATCTAAAGGATGAAGATGCATATATATACCATAAAGAATTTCTCGTGTATATGTCTGACTTGGATAAATCCAACATATATTGTTTGAAACTTTAACCCACTATTTTTTTTATATCTTACCCTCATCAAAATCTATGTTGTGATATACATATATACTAATGGAAGTTTGATAATAGATAATTAGGAAACACATGATCAAGTGGGAAGTGAGTTAGATGTCATAGAAAATTAAAAGATGACCTATAATGAATCTTAAACATGTATATAATTAAAAGATTCATACATATACCATAATGAATCTCAAACATGTACATAACTTAGATAGATCCAATATATATTATTTGAAACTTTTAACCCAATATTTATTATCTTACCCCACTCAAACTCTAGGTTGTGATACATATACTAATGTCCAAGTTTGATAATTTAGATAATTAGGAAAAATGATCAAGTGGGAAGTGAGTTAGATATCAAAAAAAATTAAAAGATGATCCATTTCATCATTCTCATAAATATGAAATTATGCTAAAAGAGATACAAACTCAAGTGTTGTTGGTACTATCTACTATTTAAGTAGTAATGAAGTGGGTGCAACATATATGAACTTAGTGCTTGTCTTGTGGTGTAAAGTTTGAAGATGCATATATATACCATAATGAAGAGACAAAAAAATCCAGTAAGGTATGAATAAGGGACTTATGAGCCATTTATAATGGATGAAATTAGACCTACTTCCTAAAATTTTGGTGTGAGGAAGGCTCTAGACCCAATAGATTCCAAGCTACATTTCCATGGCCATCTACTCCATTCTAATCAAAGGAGTCTCCAAAAAATTCCTCCTAACCAAAAGGGAATTAACTATTTAGGGTTTCAAAATAGTTGTTTAAGGTTTCAATAAAATATTTTAGGGTTTCAATTGAATCTTTTAGGATTTTAAAATAGATTTTTAGGGTTTGAAATTAACTATTTAGGTTTTAATTTTAAATTTTAGGGTTAAAAATTAGCTCATTAGGATTTAAATTGGGCATTTTAGGGTAATAAAATAAAGCATGTAAAATTTCATAATATCAATTGAAAACCACAATGATTTCATATTGAAAAATACCTATTAAAGAGCAAATTTTACAAGCGGTGGATGTAGTAGACCTACTTTCAAAGCCACATGAAAAATTCGTGATAGAAATGAGTGTCAAAAGACCCATGAAAGCATTTTTGAAGTAGATGGGGGAGTTCTAGAGCATATATCATGCTCAATTTGCAGTGTGAAATAGAAATTTGACAACAATATCATTTTTATTTTTATTAATTTTTTTACATTAAAATTACATTCATTTGAAAGTGTCCTTTGAATGAAATAATTTCATTCAAATGTGTTTTTTGCACTATCTTCGAATGAAGGCACCTTCGTTTGAAGGTGCTTGAGTATTTTGAGCACCCCAAAACATCAAAAAAGTGGTGTCCCAAGTTTGGAACTCACTATTGTGGGGTGACCCAACACCATGAGAGAGAATGAATTGATAATACTTCATGATACAATATCAAATATACCATATGTATGGAACCTTAAGTGCTAATAAAAATTAACACTTGATATTATCATGACATACTAAATTATTAATATCAAAATATCATGACATAATGCATGATAATTCAAGGAACAATATGAACAAGAAAAATATCTCTAATTAGAACCATTTATCTAGCTCTTCAAGATGCATCATCTCTTCAATTATGTCCCCTATAATTACTTGTACCAATTAGAGTTAGATATTTTAATATTATTGCTTTGATAATCCATTCAACATTGAGAATCCCACTTGTATATTTTATTGAATTAGAAGGAACAAGATTTATAAGTTTCCAAGAATATTTATCTAACATTTTGGATACACCTTGATAGATAAAATGAGATTCATTAGACACATTTTGCTACAAAACATAGATTCATGACTTTGTCAAGACTTCCTTAAAAAAAACTTAAGTTTTAGAGGAAGATCAATCATTTTGGTAGGATATTTCAAGGGCCAGTTACCTCTAATTAATGATAAACCACCATGTGATTGAACAGACACACAAAATTAATGTGTAATCATTTATAATAGTTCTTAATTTAGATAAGGTATTTAAATAAGAAGGTAATAGAGAGGACCAATAAAGATTTCATCAACTACTCATAAATATTAGAGATGCACATTTGACAATGGGTGATTGGAAATTATTGATGGAAAGAACCAAATTTACATTAGGTCCAATAGTTAGGAAAGAGTTTGATAATAATATTTATCTATTTGCAACAAATCATAATGTACATAACCATAATATAATGAAATTGTATTTGTTGAAAATATTGATAGGCCATAGCATTGCAACCAAAAAACGAGTACCAATCCACCAAGATGTTAGAATGATAAATTTGATATCAAGTTATTAATTATTAAGTATGTAAGGGTCATATTAACCTCTGAGGTGTGGATAGAAGCATGTCTTATAAATGGCGCTCTAAAATATATTCAAAATATAATATATAAACCTAGAACTTGTGTCCCACTAGAATCACAAACATATGTTATAATAGAATTTGACAATTTTACTACAGAATGTTATTTGGTGATGCATCTCCAAATATGCTTCAAATTAGACCAATACAAAGGGGACACACATGTCAACAACCCTCATGGTTAGCCTAAACTCTAACTATACACAACTCACAAGGATTGACTCTTACCAAAACATCAGTTGACATGAGACAAAGAGAAAGGGTAAGTTAACATTTGTGGCTATATTGCATGTTAAGTCAATGGATAGACTAAAAATTTTACTACAATTTTCATATAGAAACTATGAAAAATGACAAGGAAACAAATCTAAAAAATGAAAGTTGAGGAAGAGACATTCAATTCCTCAAAACAATGATAATGTTATGTATTTCATATATATTGGCATATGATTAGATTTTAGCAAACACTTACTACTGTTTACATGTGAAGTACATTTTGGATAAGTATGAAATATCTCATTAATTATTTTTTAATATGTTTTATATTGCATAATTGGATGAATATGAAATTCTTCAATAGTGCTCAATAATGTCATGCACATTATACATTTGGATGACTATGATAATTTTTTATTTGTCAAAGAAAATTATTATTTTATATAAACACAAAAAAAAACAAATTAATAATTTACACATCACAAGCAACAATCTTAGTGGTAGAAGAGGAACTAGTAATAGATGTAATAGGATAAGATGCTTTGAATGTATCAATGGATGAATGAAATAATGAAGGAATATTAATGTGCACAATATGCTTGATGTTCTATAATATCTTGAGGCTTAACAATTTAGTTAATAATAAGTTATCTGATGAATCAAACAATTTAGATTTAGGTCAAGGCCACTATTGGGATGAACAATGATTTTCACTTGTTGAAGTTGGGTCACTAAATGTAAATATTGGTGTAGGTTTTGGTGGGCTAGATAGGTGTCCTAGACAAAATTCTTGTTGACATTGTAAAAATATGGGGGATCATCAAGGACCAAGGAACATGCGAGAATGTGTGTTATACTTGGGTTGAGTTGAGGGCTATGATGAGGAAGGTAGTTAAAGGGGATACAACTTGAGATCTATAGTAAGAAAGGGGTGTAAACTATGAAGACAAAGTAGGGGAGAGGGGCCCATAGTGGAGCACCCTAACTTTGTGTTTTTCAAAATCTTATGTGAAAATTTCAAATTAATCCCAATTTTGTACAGCAGTTTATTTGGCAACTCATGTGCTTCTATATTTCATTTTAGGGTCACATCATCAAATATGATGCCACATCAACATGCTTTTTGTTGAGGTATCCAAAAACTGCCAAAAAAAAGTGAGACCGATAGTGGTGCGCTGAGTCATGTTTTATTGGTGCACTGATGTGGCATCACATGATTGGTCAATTTATGTATTTTATGGATAAAAAGTATTTTGTAATTGGATATTAAGATGCTCTACTATGGGACCTCCTATGGACTACTTCTATCCCCACTATTAGACCCTACTCCACTATGGGCCCCTCTCCCCTATATTAACTGTAAAATAAGGAGTATGTGACGGTATGTGGAGAATTAAGGGAACCTAAAAGTAATGCAAGGAGAGAGAAAGGAATCTAAAACAAGAGTAGGTAAGATCACATGGAATGGACTAGAGAGATAGGTGATTAAGCAGTGGATAGGACAATCAGAGACTGTGGACATCAAAATCTGCAAAATGTAGTTAGAAAACCAACAATAAAACCTGCAAAATCATTAGAATTTCAACAACAAATCAAGATATTCAACATCCTTATGAAATAATACATCATGTTTAAAATGCGAACAAATGACAAAGGATCTAAAGCAAAAGCATAAGAAAACATGATGCAAACTATCTCATATTGGATTGGTGTCACATGTGCTAGTGACCCTTTCCCAACCCTTGATTGATTAGCTAGTGATGAAATTGCTATGGATATGGAGATGCTAAATGGACAAGATCAAGTTCTCAAAGAGAATGACCTTGCATCAAGTTGTAAAGATGATGGATTTGTGAAGAGATTGTGAAGGATTTGCTTGAGGATGGAGCCTCTCATTTATAGATTATCAAGTTGAAAGAATGCATATGAGAGAGCAATGTGGGATAAAAAACAAGCCAATGAGTTGAGGACACTTGTCATCATGTGATTAGTTGATGTATGTGCAAGATTTGGGAAGAGTGCCCAAGAGGGGGAAATTTTGAATTCAAATTTTGCCATAAATGCTGAGAGGGGGACAAGGAAAAACAGCAATAAATGCCCTGTTTGACTTGTCATGTTGAGGGAAAATGATTGTTTTAATAAATCAATAAAATTGATTTATTGTGCAAGTGGATAGATCTAGATAATGCAAGTGGGATGGGATTAGCATTAGGTCAGGATTAGATTAAGTTAATGATGATTAGGCTGATTTAATGCTGATTAGATGATTTGACTTTTTGGACTTTGGTAATTGATTTATTTAAATCAGAAAATGATGAAATATAATTTAGGATTTGATTTAAATGGAGTCCTGATTTATTTAATTAAATGGATGATGTAAGATGAAGGTTGAATGATAATGTTCATTTGATAAATGAGATTATTTAATGAATGGTTTAAAGGTGATGAATGGACCTAATGCAACATCTAGTTCAGTTGATGAATGGACTTGGTCAAATGCAGAATGTAAATTTTGCATGTCTACATTTTGCCCCTCTTTGAAGCAATGTACTTGTTACGTTGGTTCAAAGAATAAACTTGCCGCGATCAAAATTAAAAAATTTCATGATTTTTTCGGATGCCCCAGCGGAAAGAAGTACACTGGTACATTGCCCCCTCGAGAGATCGAGCGAAAAGATTCGATTTGAGGGTCGATCTCGCGATAAAGAGGTTCAAAATGGATGGTTATGGATGACGATGCAAAGATGATTTCAAGATGCTTAGAATAACAAATCTATATTATCCTAAACAACTTAAATGATGATATGATATGAGATGGATGAGATTGATGATGTGATATGTTGTGATTATGCAATGGATGAGTTATGAGATGCTTAGACTAACAGATCTATATTATGATGATGATATGAATGTGAGATGATATGCATAATTCTAAAGATTTATGGATGCAAGATGAATGCATAATGGATGTATGATGGATGTATGCTAATGGTTTGTGGATGGAGGATGGATGCATGATGGATGCATTGGTGAATGTATGCTAATGGTTTGTGGATGCAGGATGGATGCATGATGGATGCATTGGTGAATGTATGCTAATGGTTTGTGGATGCAGGATGGATGCATGATGGATGCATTGGTGATGATGATGTTAGTACGGAAATGAGATGATGACAAGAGGATCCAACAATTCCATGATTGGTCAAGACTTTATTAGAGATGGTTATGATAGATGATGATGATGATTTGCTTATCAAGGATTGGGATTTTCAAAGGGTCACTTTATTTTTTGATAACACACCTAAGTACGATGCATCAAGGTATGAAGGACCAGGATGGCGTGGTACTTAGTGTGATGGACTTTGACTCAACAAGCAGATAGGAGTATTCTTGTTCACACTTGACATACGGAAACCTTGCTAGGGCGTACCTTAATGTGCCAAGTATTCGCCAAGTTATATTATTAAGAGTTGCTCATCGCTACGCCAGCATAAAAGATAATGATCGTTGCCCCATTCCTATCTCTCTAAACCTTGTTCTGATATCATCGGTGAGGTCCTTGAATGAGCTTAACAAGATAAATCAACAAAGAAAAAGATCAAGTATGCAAACAAGCCAATGTTCTTCATATCTCTAGCCAAAGGGATTTGTCTTGATAGGATAAGAATCCAGGTGATATCCAAAATGATGTCCATTGTCAGAACGATATATCCTAGGACATGCATTGTATAGGATGATGATGGTTTGATAAGTTGATTGATAGGCTGTTGATACAAGGTTGATTGACATGTTTGAAAATGATTGAGACTTTGATTTTGTTTTAAAGGTTTGTTGTTTCGATTTTGATTTTACGATTGAAGCTTGCTTTTGCTGACTGCTATGATTGTTTCTGTTTGCGTTGCCAAAGACGAAGATGCATGCATCAGTTTATTATGGATGATTGATTACTGTGGTGCGCTTCAGATGAGCTGACGGAGTTTTCAAACATTTGGATGTTTTGATGTCTTGAAATGTTTCTATATCGCTTTTGGTGTTTTTGATTTCAAGCGATGTTTTCGATTTTCGATTTTCTCTTATGTTTCTTGGATCTTTGATGTTTTCTCAATGTTTTGGATTTTGATGTCTTTGAATGTTTTTGGATTTTGATGTTTTTTGAATGTTTTGGATTTTTGATGTCTCGGGCTGATCGTGTGGATTAGCCTCGCCTTCACGCTTAAGCCTTATCACGGAAGCCCTTGGATTTCAATGTTTTTGATGTTTTCTGCTTTCGACTTGTTTTTTGGATTTTTGATATTTTTTGGATGTTTTTGGATTTTTCGCATGATTTTGACGATTTGGATATGGATGTGTAATGATATCAGTGCGCTATTTGTGATTTTTGCAAAAAAACCAAGCTAAGGTTGATCGATCAGGTTGATGGATTGATGATGATGATAACATTGTTGAGGATGCACAACAATGCAAGGATTTGATGGGATTGATGATGATAACATTATTGAGGATACACAACAATGCAAGGACCGGATTGATCAGAATTGATAATGATAACATTGTCGAGGATACACAACAATGCAAGGATAGTGTTAAGCAACACAAGGATATCCCGAGATGATGATTTTTTGATTGGATTTGATTGATCATGTTTGATGAAGCTTGGTTTCAAACAAAAGATGTTTGGATGATTTGATGTGATGTTGAAGGATGTGTTTAGATGCGACTGATAGTGATTGTTTGGATTGATGTTCGATGAAAGATGAAGCTTGATAAGGACTGTTTTCGTCAAAATATGCCATGGGCTAGTGATTCGGATTTTTCACTCACAAGTGGTGGACCGATTTGATTTCATGTTTTCCAATGTTCGGATCGCCACATAAGCTGGAGGACATAGACCAAGATTTATTCTCGAAGCAAGATGTACATATCTGCCCCCAATGTCTAGCAATGTATGGAATGCAATGGATGGATGCTCGGATAAGTGTATGGATGGATGGATATGGTAAACACGCAAAGTATGCCAAGGATTATCTTGCGATAAGATAAGGTGTTTGGATAACGAATACCCATTTGGATAATGCTTCATAGCTCAGATAATGCTTCATAGGATAGGATTAATGAAAACGGCCCATATCAAGATGTTTACCATAAGCAAACATAAAGTGTGCCCCAAAATTTCATCAAGATCAAGATAACTTGGACTATGGATCATGAAGATGGATGAAAATGGATTAGATAAATGGTTCATGGATGAAATGGAATTATTATGGATAAGATGGATGGAATGCTCGATTTATTATGGATGGGATGAGATGCTTTCATCTGAACTGGCGCACGTAGATGCTCGATTCCACACATGACGCCTGTTTGCCAGGTTTTCATCATTGTCTTGCCCAAAGTGCCACCGTAGTGGTTCTCACTAGAGGACGATTTTTATCTTTACTATTTTCAATCCTTTTTTTGATTTTTTTGGATTTTTTGCTTTTTTGATTTTTTTGTATTTTTCTGAAAGATTCATGCTGAACCACTTGGTGGTGTTGACGTAGATGCCCCTGTCATAATGTGCCATCGATATCCTTCCTGAAGGAGCTGCTTTGCTAAGATATGTGCACTTGAATACAATTTATGGGATTCTTGATCTGCTTCGTCGATACCAGGGTTAACTTTGTCTCCGTGCATACATCATGGATATCATATATCAATATGAGAATTGGATATCATGGAGGCGGATGGAGCGCATTTAGGATAAGAGATGGATTGGGTTGACGCTTGGAACCTTTGACTCTCCAAACTTGGGAAGATGAGCAATGATGTAAAGTGGATACGGAAGTGTGCATGGAATTAGGACCAACCGGCTGATATACTTTGTCAGCCGCTTGAAAAGTCGCTTTTTGATTTTGCTGACATTTTCGGTTGATACCTTCTCTTTAGTTTGGTTCTACGCTTTGATCGATGGAGTTTGATAGGGATGATCTTTCTTTGTATTCTTTGGCATCCATTTGTATTTGATTTTGTCCATCATGTTTCCGCTTCTTTTGCTTTGATAATGTTCTTCGTACTTTGATTCAAATTTTTCCTTCGAAGTTGGTCCCAATTCATGGATGGGGTGATGGTGGATGACGATTCATGGCGTGACTGGTTGTAGTATTGACATTAGCTTCATCATAAGGACTCTTCATGCTCCCTATGTTGACGTTTGCTTGAGACGAAGTTGCCCCCAGTATGGTGGTAGTAGTACCTTCATTCTTTGATTTCGCTTGCTCCAAGAGCTCTTGTGTATAATGCATTATCTGATAAATGACTGTCGTAGGTGACGTTTCAATTTGCTGCTCTGCTAACTCTGGATGTTCTATTTGACTTGTTTCCTTAAACAGATAATGATGGATATCTTTATTCATGATGTCCTCAATCTGAGTTTGGGACATATTTGATCCTGATGTTGACAACTCCGTTTGATTGTAGGAGTTAAGAATCTGCTCTTTGTGTGTAACAAAATCTTGTTCTAAATGAAGATCATCTACGTGCCCATCTGTAGAAAGCATCTCATGGGTAGATGGAGGAGTATGGATATGATCATCTTGCATAGATAGGAGAGTGTCCATCAGATTATTGTAGTATCTTGAAGATACAAATTCTTGATCTTGATTAATTTCGAAGTTGCTTTTAACATGCTTTGGATCAAGTTCTTGACATGGGTCAGTTTCAAAGGATGGACTGCTTACAAATGGCTCTTGGATATCTTCATTATGCATGGAAAGTGGCTTAATATCTTCGTGATCTTTGAATGGCCTTGGATCAGGTGTCGAGTTGAAGATTCCTTCAATATCGGCAATCATGAGGTCAAAGGATGTCAATATGTCTTGGAAAGGACCATTGCTAGACCTTGGTGAAAGATTCTGATCATGCTTTGGCATAAATTCTTGAGATATGTCCTCTACCTCATTAGGTGATGTAGATACATTTTCAACATGATCACTGGTCGATGCCTCGTTGGATGAAGCGAAAATATCTTTATTGATGGATAGATTTTGAACATTGTTTTCAACAATTGCAATAGAGAGATTTCTAATGTCTTCAACCATAGGGTCAAATGATGTTGACATTTCTTGAATTGGATCATTGTTGGGTATTGTCGATGTATTTTGATCATGATTGAGAGGTGACTCTTGACATATATTCATTTGATCATTGGATGGAGTAGACACAACTTCAAGGTATTCAATGATGGAGTGATCTTGATCTTTGTTCTCAACAGTTGTTATCTTTTGTGTTTGTGCTCGTGTTGGTTGGGTAGCTTGAGAGGTTTGGGAATTTGAGAGGATTGTTGCACTTGTTGAGCTTGTGTTGCTTGTTGCATGGCTAGATATTGTTGGTATCCTTTTTGAAAAGCAGCTTGTAATGTCACATTGTATTGGATTGATGTGGTGGAAATTGGTGGTGGTGGGGGTGGTGGTGGATTCGAAATCATGTTGGATGTAGTGACAAGTGTTTGAGATACGCTTGGATTGATTGTGGGGGTTTGAGATGTGATGGGCGTGATAGTGGTGTTTGGAATGATTGAAGGGATAGTGATGGTTGGAATAACTGAGGTGATAGGTCCTTGGGAGACCGTATTTTGATTGGTTGGGATCATCATTGTTGCTTGATTGGATACCATCTGTTGGTGCGATGTCGATGGTATATTCAAAGGATTTGACGTGATGGTTTGATTGACGTTAGTTGGATTGAATTGGGTGGCGTGATTGGTGTTAGGTAAAGGGGGAATCCCTAAACCAAGGAATGATGTAGGTAATGGTGGTGGAGATTTCCCTTGGCGCAATGCCTCAACTATTTCCACAATTTGATCTTGCCAAATTTGTTCTTGATTTTGATCTTGACTCACTTGAGATAGTTGATTTGGCTTGTGTTCAAGTAGTTTTGGCATGCATGCTTGTTGTTTTTGAATGGGATCATGGGAAAATTGACTTTGGATAATGTTTTGATTTGGGATGATGTTCAGATTTGGCATGATAGGATGAACAATGTTGGTATTGGGAATCATTCTTCCAAAGTTTTCTGAGTTAGGATTCATGTTTCGAAAAGTTTCACTTGGTACATCCACATTTGGTTTGTAGGGATTTGATGGAATGACGTTGTTTGTTTCAAGGCTCATGCATTGATTATTCAATTGGTGAATTTGCAAATTTGGACTTAGATCTATCATTGGGAAATGTGTTCCAAACTTTGACGTGGGCATACTCACACTTGTTGTACCATTGATATTTGTCGAAGGCAATGATCCTATGCATGGACTTTGATAATTGATAGGAAATGAAAGGCTTTGAGGATTCAATTGATTTAGATTACCCAAGATGTATGGATCAAGTGTATATTCCATGTTCTTCTTGTGTTTTGACTTTGTTATGAAAGTGACCTCTAAGGTTCTTAGGACCAATGGCGAGATGGAGGATGAAAGGTGGATGATATGAGTGATGAACGTTTATGAACTTTGAATCAATGCTAGACTTAGGGATTTTGATTTTGATTGTTTGATGTGGATGATGAACTTGTAAACCCTAAGATGTTGGATGTTATCTTTAGGATGAAATTGTTCAAAAGGTTTGCTAATTCAATTAGATGTATGAGAAAGGATGCATTCCCACACACCTAATTAAACAATTGACTTTGATTTGGTTTAAGGATGTACCCAAGTCTAGAATGATGTTTGCAAAGATCTAAAGTTGTTTTGGTGAGATGGATTGATGAATGTTTGGAAGATAGATGAAAGTTTTGATGATCCTAAGAGACTTAGAGAGACTTTGTTTACTAGGCCAAGGTATTGAAGAACACACTTTTCTCTAAGAGCAATCAAAAGACCAATATGACCAAGGGATATCAAGCACATGTGTGGGGTCCAATTTGTTATCTTTGCTTAGTGTATTCCTTTTACCAAAAACACACTCTTGATTAAAGTTTCAAACTAAGATGTCCAATGTCTTAATTTCCTTAAACCCCACAAGATATTTTATGTGGAAATTCAATGAACTTAAGGCAAGGGTTTTCCTATTGTTTACTCAAGAAGACAAATTGAGATATAATCCAATGCTTAGGAACCTCTACGAATGTGAATCCGCAGGGAAAGCAGTAATATATGGATTGAGTCAATGATATTTGTCTTAAAGAGGGTTTGAAATTTTGAGAACCATGTTGAATGTTTGTTTGCAAAATGTTTTCGAATACACACTGTGTTTTCAAACAAAGAATAATTACAAGCCCTATGGATGGATAGATAATGTTTGTTGAGTCCCCTTGGACACAAGTCCTAGCGCCTTTTAGCGATGGTTAGATGTTTATGGCTCCCTCCACGGCTCACTTATGCGGCGGGTCACCAACACCCATGAAACTCCCATGGCATGCTTTCCATCTCTACTAAAAGCCATAAAATTGTGAGGCGGGCCAATCGACCGTTCTTGCACCAACAAAGATTAAGGATTTTGCAAAATTCTAGCACATGGGTTCTAGTAAGGACTTTCCGTTCGTAGGAGTTGACCTTAACGTGGCAGAGTCCCTTTCGATCCATCTTGTCAGGAGCCAACCGCGTGATTATAGGCGTTTACCAAAATCCTCATTTATATCCCAACTTGGAAATACTCTCAGGCTTTAGAGTGTTACCGGTTAGTCATTCGCTTAGTGAGTACTTTTTCCCCAAAGGGGGCCCTCTAAGATAACAAAAGCGAGCAAAGACACAATCAGTAACTTCGATCGATCTTTGATGGCACAAAGAACGAGAATGTAGCGAAAATGCCCTACTCACACTCGCACAAGATTGTTCAATTTTTAAACCCAAAATGAAGTGTTTCAAAGCAATAAAATGTATTTTGAGTGTTTCTCTTGCACCCTAGATCGCACGAAGCGCAAGGGGAGAGGATACGTACTCAAAAGACAATCACACAAATCAAACACTTGTTCATTTTATACCCTTCAAAGCAATGATGAATTTATTTTAGAGCACCAAGATGAAGTGTGAAATTTGTCTTGTTCAATTTTAACCCAAAAATGAAGTCTAGTCAGTTTCTATAGTTCAATTTTAAACCAACTTCAAAAAGAAAATCAATGATCTAGTTGACTTGAAACAGAAAACAAAAGCATGAAATGGACGTTTCAAGCTATTACAATAAGCATTTAAAAATGCTTTTTCAATTTTAATGTCCTCTTTTCCAACTCAAATCTGCTTGTGATTTATCTGTCTTCATGAGAAGTAGATAGAATTTAACAACTATCGTTGATCGATAGATTCCACCCTAGCAATCTGCACCCAACAATTATAAGTTAGTAAAACAAAATCAATTATAGATTTAACAACTTTATTGGACTCAAACAGAAAATGATTTTTTCCTTTTATGAGGTGTAAAATACTCATAAAATACGATGGCTCAAGTAAACACTACAGTAACTGCAGTTAGATTAAATGCTTGGTCGCTTTCCATAATGACATTGATCTGCAAAGAATAAGTTATTAGATCTACAAAATCCCGCCGACAACTCAAAAATAGCAAGATGTAAGTTGCAGATCCACCATCCAATAATATCCACAAGAATAATATGCATCGAGAAGCCAACAAATTCCAATCCAATGCAAAAAAAAATAAAATCAAATCACAAGGAACACGTTAGTCATCTCACACCGACAGCTGGTCCTCGAACTTAGTGGCTGTTTATGCATTAAATAACATGTATTTGATGGTTGTGTGCTTCCCTCAGCCAACAGTTTAATGCATTCAATCCTGATCATTAAGGTTTGTAGATTGAGTAATAGTCATCAAGCGCTCAATAGATCAATGATTTCTACAGAGATATTGTTCCATAACGACTTTATAGCATCCCTGGATATCTCTTTCAAGTGATATTCAATAATGATAGTCAACGTCCAATACAGGCAAACATTTGGTTTTCATCATGCATTTAATCGATATTCAATAAGGATAACTGAACATATGTAAACTTTGAAGCTAATGCATTTGGAATTCATAAAACAGCAAACACAACCGATATTAACAGCATAGAGAAGACATACGGACTGTTTGACAGAATGCTGAAAACATAGACAAGGGATGTGAACAGTTTGACAAAATGCCTCAAAGATACGTCTTCTCATGGACTTCAACTATTACAGCAAATGGACGACCATCATTATGAATAGAGAAAGACGGTGGTGATAGAGAACCTGACACACTACGTAGGCACGTGAATTGCTTGACAGACAGCCGCAAAGAGATTTTATCTTATAAAAAATTGCTTGACGTAATGACTGTCAGACCAATGTATTTAAATCAGTGATACAGTAGAAGCAGTGGCGACATTATAGCAAAAGTAAAGGCGACATCAGTAGCAGTTAATGCAATCCAAAATGAATAGGACTAATCGTAATTTAGAAAGGTGGGGGCCAGCCATTGCCAGTTGCCAATACCATACGTTTCAAAGGCATATATGCAAAAAGAAGTCTGTTAAAATATCTAGAACACCCACAAATAATATAACCAAGGATTTACCTTATAAATGCTATTGTATTTCAATGCAACGTATCCATCTGTAGAATGTCCATGTATACAATAAACATAAACTATTCCATTCTTTCTACCGAGAAGTGATGTTTCAGTATTTTATGTGGACAATTGAAAATGACTGACCTGAGATTTGACCGGCAGTATAAATTCTCAATAAGTATTACCCGATCTTATCCGGATTGGCAAGCTCGATCCCAAATGGACAATGGTGATAATAAATCATTGACAAGGATGCATTTGTATGAGGGTGCTAAACAATCATATCCACAGTAAACTACTCTTCAGCGCGCCCAAATCTGCTACACGCGTGACCTGAATTGATTAGATCTTTCTGCTGAGCACAAAAAACGCAGTAAACGAGCAGACAAGGCGCAGTAAATGGGCAGAAAAGGCGTGGTAAATGAGCAGGCAAGGCGTGCGGATGTGAAAGCATAGACAAGGCGTGCTGACTATTCGACAGGTTACTGTTGAAGCATATACAAGGCACTTGAACTGTGTGACAGAACGCTTCAAAGAGAAGCATAGACAAAATGCGTGAACCGTGTTTGAATATCGAATGTGGAAGCAGGGACAAGGCGCGCAAAGTTGAATGTTTTCTTGGACGACAAGCCAAAGACTTCAGTGTGCATTCATTTATGACCTTTCCTGAATGGCGAACAAGTTACGTTGAATGACAGAGCACTCATAGCTTACATTCATATTTGGATGACACCGCCGAGCTATGAGCTGAAAGGCACACGCATTAGTTGTTCAGACGTGATCATAATGCCTTTGGAAATTTTCGAGCGAATGCAATTGGCAGGTGAAAGTCCAATGAAGAGGCTTTAGAAACTTTTAGACAAATGCAGCTGTCAGGTCTGAAAGTCGAGCCCACAGTTATCAGCTGGAAACGAATGGCTGCCAATGAACTCTATTAATGCTTACTGCGTAGGCAGCGATAGTCAGGGAAAGCATAACAG
Source organism: Sequoia sempervirens (assembly GCA_007258455.2). Classification (NCBI taxonomy): domain Eukaryota; kingdom Viridiplantae; phylum Streptophyta; class Pinopsida; order Cupressales; family Cupressaceae; genus Sequoia; species Sequoia sempervirens. The sequence continues at coordinate 413,133,100 of VDFB02271358.1, read as the reverse complement.
AAGCGCAGAATAGTAAACTGAGCGCCCAAAGCAATATCAAAACTGTACTTGACTCCGACGTTAAAGATTGTGAATGAATTTGTTATTGCTCTGATCGATGATAATACTGGATTGGTTGTCAAAAGATATCAAAGAAGATATCAAAGCAGAGGAAGTTGCAAACCATTTAAATGAACAGTGGGGGCGCTGGGAAGCCCACAACTATTAATGCCAATTACAACATTAATAGTGGTTGATATTGGATAGCCAAAACATCAATGAGGTCAGTGAGTCACTGTGCACACAGCTACTGGATTATTAACGAATCGATCTACTGAAACAAGTTATTTGCAACAGCTCATACAAGTTTATAAACTGATGCAACAAAAGACAACAGTCTAGCTCTGTGACAAAATGCATTTGGATACACTACAGTTTGCCTAAGTGTCCATACCTTCAAGTTTATCTTTCTCAGAATGCTGCCAAATAATTTGGCCTTTCTTGAGTAGCATGGATGGATGCAACGAAGCTGCCATCTCCTTTAGTCTGTGCAAAACTTATTTCTGCAAAAAACATCACGACAAAATATACAATAGAGAAGCTCTCGAGATCAAATCCTGCGCAAGATTAGTACCTTCAAACTCTTTTCATGCTTCAGATGATGCGTTTTAAGGATGCAACTTTACATTTTATTTGATTTTTCGTCACAGGTATTTTAGAAAGCCTAGCTCTTTAAGTATAACTTCTCCTATCTCATACTATTACTATGAGAATGTAATCTTGATAAAATACTAACCACAGATGTGCATATTACATTCAGTAATAGACAAGGCGTGATTTAGATGGGATAGTTTAGAACAATAATCAAGCCAAGAAACCTGATAGCTCTGTATTTGAAAACCAATAGTTTCAACTCTAGAAATGTAAAGAAAACAAAATGAAGACAACCTTTGTGTTCCAGCTTTACGGGTAAATGGAATAAAATTTAATCAAAAATGCTAGATGAGCCCTATAAGTATATGACAGAGATTATGAAAATTTAATCAAAAATGCTAGATTCTGCCCTCCCTCTAGCGCCATTTTGTGGACATCAAAATCTGCAAAATGTAGTTAGAAAACCAACAATAAAACCTGCAAAATCATTAGTATTTCAACAACAAATCAAGATATTCAACATCCTTATGAAATAATACATCATGTTTAAAATGCGAACAAATGACAAAGGATCTAAAGCAAAAGCATAAGAAAACATGATGCAAACTATCTCATATTGGATTGGTGTCACATGTGCTAGTGACCCTTTCCCAACCCTTGATTGATTAGCTAGTGATGAAATTGCTATGGATATGGAGATGCTAAATGGACAAGATCAAGTTCTCAAAGAGAATGACCTTGTATCAAGTTGTAAAGATGATGGATTTGTGAAGAGATTGTGAAGGATTTGCTTGAGGATGGAGCCTCTCATTTATAGATTATCAAGTTGAAAGAATGCATATGAGAGAGCAATGTGGGATAAAAAACAAGCCAATGAGTTGAGGACACTTGTCATCATGTGATTAGTTGATGTATGTGCAAGATTTGGGAAGAGTGCCCAAGAGGGGGAAATTTTGAATTCAAATTTTGCCATAAATGCTGAGAGGGGGACAAGGAAAAACAGTAATAAATGCCCTGTTTGACTTGTCATGTTGAGGGAAAATGATTGTTTTAATAAATCAATAAAATTGATTTATTGTGCAAGTGGATAGATCTAGATAATGCAAGTGGGATGGGATTATCATTAGGTCAGGATTAGATTAAGTTAATGATGATTAGGCTGACTTAATGCCGATTAGATGATTTGACTTTTTGGACTTTGGTAATTGATTTATTTAAATCAGAAAATGATGAAATATAATTTAGGATTTGATTTAAATGGAGTCCTGATTTATTTAATTAAATGGATGATGTAAGATGAAGGTTGAATGATAATGTTCATTTGATAAATGAGATTATTTAATGAATGGTTTAAAGGTGATGAATGGACCTAATGCAACATCTAGTTCAGTTGATGAATGGACTTGGTCAAATGCAGAATGTAAATTTTGCATGTCTACAGAGACAATAAAGTAGATATAAGTGGGAGGATAACTAAGTGTGGCTATGATATGGGAAACTAAGGAATGGACCAGGGAATTGGAAGCCATGTGATATACCAGGGAAAAAAGGTGATAAGTAAAGATGGAAAAGTCACAATAAAGATGGAAAAGTCACAATAAGGAAAACTAAAGCATGCAAGGGGTCCAAGGTAAAAATGGGAAACCAAAGTGTGTAAAGTTAAGAGTGACAACTAATTATAGGTGATGTGTAACTTAAGTTTAGGTTTAAGCTGAGGAGAAACTAAATTATTTCAACTATATCTATTAACATAAATCAAAATAGAGTAGCGCACTGAAGATAACTTTCTGGATCTGGAGTGCTACAATAAACAAAGGGCGTTTCAGCGTTGTCTCCATGTATTGGATGGTCCCATCTACTGTACACAGATCTCATCAGCAGAATGCGAATGGAATAAAGAGGGATTCTTCAGAGTGCAAAATAGGATGATGTAACTCTGCTACATTAAAACAAATAGAAATTACTGCAGACTCGCCGACACGAAACTCACAATTATATAAATATATATCACATAAGTCAATCAATCATAATGTCTACCTTAGAGATTCCCATAGTCCCATTCACTGTACACCCTGTCAATTTATAGATCTCATCAGCATTCCAAGGCTATGTCTTGGTGAGGTTGGTTGTGTCTTGCGAAGGAGAGTGAAACTAGTCAACATGGAAAAAAATTATATTCAAAAGAATAATATATAACACTCAATTATCTACTTCTTATACTTCCTTAACATGTGGGATAAATATGTTTATTCTAATTAGTTAGTGGGATGATTTACAAAGCATATGCATTCAATATAATTAATTTAAGAGATGCATCACCATCAATCAATATACATTGTAATATTATATTCTGAGATACCTAACATTCCACCCCTCTTACACATTTCATTCTCAAAACATCAGAAGAAGGTTTATAGTAATATTGATGCAAGTCATTACTGTAAGATTCAATAAGAATCTAAACGTAAGCTTTGATCTAGATGAATGAAGACAAGTCACAAATGTAGCAAGCAATCAAATAGATGTTGTAGAATATAAATAATGATTATTGTAATATTGAGGATGAAAATATACAATACAAACAATTGCATATAAAAATATGGGCCTATTGGATACATGAATCAATGAGATGACATGTCTAAGAGGTCATGGGTTTAACTCTCAGTCACTCCTAATTAGGAGGTGAGTTAAATAATCTAACTAAGACATGTGTGGTCTTGACTAAACATATGTGCCACCTAACTATTGTAGATTGAGGATTGATGAGCCATGGAGTAGTGTAAATTATGACATAGTCTGAATGTTGTCGATAATTAAGGGTTACACTAACCATGCAACCAAATACACAACACGAAGTGAAGATCAATTAATACAACAAATAAATAGAAATAGATCTTTATTGATTCCCAATCATGAAATACATTACAACCTTCCACAATGGGATTAAAACATGAGGCCATAGCCTTCAATGTGATATAGGCACAATTATAGTGTAATTTATAGGACTCTTGAAATGATATTATAATGTTCTTCAATCCGCAACTAAACTTTCACAATCTTGATAAAATTATTGGTTTGAAGCTAAAACCAAATCTTACTATCTTTAAATAATTATGAGTGATGTTTATAAGTACCTGACATTCCATTCCCCTTGACACATTTCATTCTCAAAACATGGGAAGAAGATGAATATTAAAATTAATGTGACTCATTAATGTAAGGTTCAATAATAATCCAAACAAAAGCTTAGATATAGATGAATGCAAATAAGTTAAAAAAGTTCCAAGTAGTTAGACAAATGTTGTAGAATATAAATAATAATTATTCTAAAATAAGGATGAAAAGGTACAATACAAAGGATTGCATACAAAAATATAGACCCATATTAGATACATGAATCGATGAGATGACATGTCCAAGAGGTTATGTGATTAAATCTCAATCATTATCAATTAAGAGGTGAGTTAAGGGTGATGCCATAATACTGGTTTACAATTTTTGGCCAAACTAGACACTAAAATATTTTTTTCTAACTAAATCTTCACTTTCAGGAACCTATAGTGGCTAAACCGTGGGAAATTTGAAGATGATGCGAACTAATGATTTGTGACATTTTGTTTATAGATTCTAAATATATATATTTTCAAAAAATTTGGAATCAAATATTTGCATTTATTTTTCCATCTCCTTCGAAAAATAATTTTTTTTTTCAGAAAACAACATTTTGAGGAGTGACGCTCATTGTATAACCCATAACATTTTTGTCATGAAGGATAAAATTTTAATTCTTTTGAATTTAGATTTGTAACTCTGATATCTAGTGCTTTCAATTGCTTAGATAGTTTTTTATTGAATATTTTTTCTTTAATCAAGTTTCAAAGTCAAACGATATAAATATATGATATGAAAAAAGAGATAGGATGGCGGGCGCGCTTTCTGCATCTCGAGCTAGGGCATCCGAGCCCTAGCTCTGTCTGATTTTCTCTGTGAATGCGAAGAGGGCGTTTGGGGTTTGTTCTGTCCACTGTGGTCTTGGCTTGGCTGCGGCTCCTCAGTCCCGTGCTGGTTTGTGTGAGGGTTTTTGCCCTTTCTTTTTGCGAATTTCTCCATTTTTGCTGGCGTGTAAAGCTTTCCCTGTTGGTGTTTTATGATGGCGTAGCCTGTGATTGGTGGTGAGTGGTGCGTGGGGCTGTTGATTATTACATCTTGTCTATTTTGATTGGGGCTTTGCATGCCCGTCGCCTCCCTTTCTTCACTCTACTGTGGCAGTCGGGACGATTGAAGGTGAGGGCTTGTGTGTGGGGCAGTGATAAGAGAAGGGGTGTGGGGAGGGCTCCCTCACCCATCTCTGGGGCTTGTTGTCTTCCCTTGGCATGATGGATTGCTCTAAAGGTGAGACGTCAGTAAGGAGCCCTCACTTGGATTTCCGGGCAGCAATAGGCCCAAACTTTTCAAGTCAAGGGATGAAGACTTTTGACAACAATTTGTTTGCTCCGAATACAAGATTTGCTGATCTGGGGTTATCTAATGGATCACGGATTACAAAGATTAACGGTTGCCTCGAGAAGTGTAAGGAGAGGCCAAAACTGGTTGTTCCGGCTGAGATGATTGCTGAAGATGTTGAGTATTATTCAAACCACTCCTTATATTGTAAGTTTTTGGGGATGAGGGTTTCCTTGCAATTTTTGGAGGTTTGGGCCAGGAGGACATGGGAGCCGGAGGGGGAAATGGAGATAATGTTGCTGGCGAACAATTATTTCATGGTTACATTTAATTGCATGGCTGATCGCAATAGGGTTTTTGAGGGAGGCCCTTATTTTCATAATAAGGTAGGGTTGTTTATTAAGCCATGGCATGCATGTTTTAACCCCGCTGAAGAGCTTCCAAACCGTGTCCCTGTGTGGGTTCGTTTACCAAGATTTCCAGTGGAATGCTGTCGAGAGGATGTGCTACACCTTTTGGCATCGGTGCTTGGAAAACCTGTTGGGACGTCATCGCAGACTTTGGGTAAAAAGGTAATGACCTTTGCACGCATTTGTGTTGAAATTGATCTAAGTAGGCCTTTGCCCGATGCAATAGATATGTGTGTGGGCTCTTACTCTTGGGTGCAGCATTTGGACTACGAAACTCTTCCTTTTCGTTGTCGTCTTTGTCGAGAATATGGACATTTGCAGCGGAGATGCCCAAGGTATAAGCCTAGGGAGGCCCAGCCTTCTCAACCTGTAAGTAATCTTCCTGAATCAGATAAAGGGAAGAGCATTTCTCCTGATGAGGTAGGGGCTTCTGATGGTTTTGCCCCGGTCAAAGCTCGAAATCGGAACAGGGGTCAGAAGAGGCCTTTTAAAGAAAGGCAAGATGAAGGTACCTTCAACAGATTTGAGGTTTTGGATGAGCTTAGCCAACAGGAGGTGAATCCAGGATTGATCAACCTAGATCAAGGGCTTGGGGGATCAACTCAGGAGTATCTTGTTCTAGATTCTTCTATGGATCCACAAGGGATGATAGTCGGCTCTTGGAAGCTGATTAGCAGAGGGGGGTGTTTGAGGTGCAGGAACCCTTGGCTATTGTTACAGCAGTTGGTGTGGATTCTCCTATTCCTGGGCGGATCATTGGTTCAGACTCGGCTACGAAATCCAAGCCTCCCCCCAAATTGGGTATTTTGCAGAAAGATATTAAGAAGGGCGGGGCAGAGAAAATTGTTAAACCTGGTAGAAAAAAGGATGTGGAAAAGATTAAACTAGCAGGTGAGAATTTGGTGGAGTCAGGGGCAGTAAAGACTCTGGATTCTATTTTTTCAAGCCCCTTGAAATGATTGTTCTGTCATGGAATGTACGGGGCTTGAACAGCGGTCCTAGACAAAAGGCTGTTCTTGAGTTAGTTAGCAGGCAAGGTCCTGATGTCGTCTTTTTGCAGGAAACTAAGTTAACTGTTGAGAATATGCAAAGTTTGGCACCTAAGTTGTGGAGGAGTGGGGAATGCCAGTGCATTGGAGCTCAGGGAGCTTCGGGGGGACTGGCATGTTTCTGGAATCCTCGAAGAGTCCGGCCTCTTTGGTGGATTTCTTCTAAATCCTCTATGTCTATGGTTGCCTCGAGCTTTGAGTCAGGGGAAGTCATTTTATTTTCTAATATTTATGCTCCTATAGATTTTCAGGGTAAGCAAGGTTTGTGGTCCCATATCAGGCTGATTCGGAGCATGATGCCTTTCCATCCTTGGATTTTGGCGGGGGACTTCAATGCTATTTGTGAGCTGGCTGAGAAGCGGGGTGGCACTGGAAGGTTGGAGCCCTCTGCACTGCTTCTCCGTGACAACATCAATACCCTGAATCTTGTTGATATCAAACCCATCAACGGTCAGTTCACTTGGAATAACCGTCGGGTAGGTGAGTTTTGCATAGCAGAAAGATTAGATAGGTTTTTGGTCTCTTGTTATTGGATTGGAGGGATGTGGTCATCTTGTTCTGAGATCTTGGATTGGAGAGGATCGGACCATTGGCCGATTAAGCTGGCTATTGAGTCAACTCGTGTGCCTCGTATGCCCTCTTTTAAATTCCAACTTATGTGGCTGCGGGATCCCTCTTTAAATGACTTGGTGTCTGATTGGTGGAAAAAAGGTAGACCTGCATATGGCACTGCAATGTATGTTTTTGCTAAACAACTTCAATATGTTAAATTTGAGCTCAAAAGGTGGAATCGCCAGTATTTTGGGAATGTATTCCATGCAAAGGCAACAGCTCAGGCTAATTTGGATGGTATCACAAGGAGGTTAAGGGAGGATGGGATCACGGCTGAGTTGCTTCAGGATGAGGCTCAGGCTGTGAAAATGTTGGAAGAATGGGAACAGCGAGAGGAAATATTTTGGAAGCAGAAGGCTCGTATTGAGTGGCTTCAGGAAGGGGATAAAAATACAGCTTTTTTCTTCAATTCTGTGAAAGCCAGGCGCCATGGCAATTCTATTTCTGGTCTGGTGAATGACAGGGGAGATCATCTTTCCTCCTTCCCGGAAATCTCAAGGGAGGCAGTGCAGTACTTTGCTTCTCTTTTTAGGGAGGATTCGCAAGGGGGGTCTCCTGAGGAAGCACAAATTCTTTCTTGCATCCCCTCTCTTGTGTCTGGAGAGTTGAATAGACAACTCTTGAGTGATATCTAGCTTGAAGAGCTTGAAGGGATTGTCTTTAATATGAAGAAAGGGAAGGCGCCTGGTCCTGATGGCTTCCCTATTGAGTTTTTCCAAGAATTCTGGGATATCATCAAACTTGACCTCCTAGCTGTGGTTCATGAATCTCAGCGCAGTAAACAGATGTTAAGGGCTCTCAATGCTACTTTTCTTGCTCTTATCCCCAAGAAGGAGGGAGCTGATAGGTTAAGTCAATTTCGGCCCATTTCTTTATGCAATGTAATCTATAAAATCATTTCTAAGCTTATCGCTGACAGGTTGAAGAAGGGGCTTGAAGATCTGATCTCCGAAGAACAAAGTGGCTTTGTTGTTGGCAGGCAAATTTTGGATGGGATTGTTATTGCTACTGAAGTCATCCACTCTATGGCCATCTCTAAAGAAAAAGCGATGTTTATCAAACTGGACATGGCGAAGGCTTATGACAGAGTTAGGTGGTCCTTCCTTCGACGGATCCTTGGTGCTTTTGGTTTTGCTGAAGAATGGATTCAATGGGTTTTGAGTTGTGTTACTTCAGTCTCTTTCTCAGTGCTTATCAATGGGAGCCATTCTGAGCTTTTTGGTGCCTCTAGGGGGCTTCGTCAGGGTGATCCTCTTTCCCCTTACTTGTTTATTCTTTTGGCCGAAGGTTTGGGGAGATGGGTTAAACGGAGTGCGGAGTCTGGTCTCATTCAAGGGTGGAGGTGGGGTGGCACCTTACCTCCACAGACTCACTTACAATTTGTTGATGATACTGCTTTGATGGGGGTGGCTACAATGAGAGAGGCCTCACATTTGCGTAGAGTCTTGGATGCGTACCTGGTTGCCTCTGGTCAGCAGATTAATGAGGGAAAATCTTCCATTTTCTTCTTCAACACTCCAGGCCCCATTCAGCAAAGGATTGCCCGCACTTTGAGATTTCAGATCGGGAATCTCCCTCTGACCTACCTTGGCATTCCCATCTCGGTAAGTAGACTTCCCAAGGAGTCTTGGCAGATTATTCTGGATAAATTTCGGGTGAAAGTTAACCACTGGACTCATCGATGGTTATCCTTTGCTGGTCGTGTCCAATTGATTAAGTCCGTGGTGCAGGCTCTGCCCATTTATAGATGCATGCTCCAGGTTGCCCCTATGGGCTTTCTTAAGGACCTAGATTCTGTAGTGCGACAATTTTTATGGGCTGGTTGCCTGGAGTCCTCCAAATGGAGTTTGGTTAGATGGGAGGTGGTTTGTAGTCCAAAACAATTTGGTGGCCTCGGCTTGAGGCAGTCAGCTCTGACTGGGGAGGCTTTGGCTGCTAAATTATATTGGCGGTGGTGTAATGAGCAGGATAAGAGTTGGGCCAAGGTTCTCTCTCAGAAGTATCTCCCGGGGATCCCTCACTCTGATATTTCGAGGTACCCCCTTGTGGGGAAGGGCTCTATGATTTGGGGAACCCTCAAGAAAGGGGCTACGCTTATTAAGGAAGGATTATTTTGGATCTGCAAGAAGGGGACAGAAGTCCATTTTTGGTTTGACTCCTGGGATGGTTTTCCTCCCATCACTTCCCAGTTTCCCAACCTGATGAACCTTTGTCTAAGATTTCTTGAGGCCGGTTGGTCACGGGTGAGTGACTTTAAGTCCTTTTTCCCCTGTGGTCAGTTAGAGATGGCCAAATGGAAGACCCCCGAGGAGTGGCCTGATGTTGGTTTGCAGGAGGATTCTGCTGTGTTGCATAGTATCCTCTCCAGCCAAAGATGTAGCTCTCTCCAGGATGATGACGTGCTAGCCTGGTCCCCTAATCATATGGGGACCTTCACTGTAGCCTCCGGTTATAGCAGGTTATTGTCTCATAGGTTGATTGGGCCTGAAGTTCAGTGGTGGAAGAAGGTCTGGAATAAGTTTTCTTGGCCAAAATGTAATTGTTTTGTTTGGACGTTGGCCTGGAATAAGTGTTTGACTTGGGATAACATTCAGAAGAGAGGTTTCCACGGGCCGTCTATTTGTGTTATGTGTGGGGCTAATGAGGAGGACTCTACCCATTTGTTTTTCCGTTGCTCTTTCGCCCTCCAGCTTTGGCACTTTTGGTGGAGTGTTTGGACAACTCCTTGTGTTCATGCTTCCTCCTTGATTGAGTTTTGGCAGGGGATGGGTCGGCCCCCTTCTGTGGCCTCTTTTTTGCAGGAGGTGTGGTTTGTTGGGCCTATCTTCTTATTGTGGCAGATCTGGCTGGAACGCAATCGAAGGATATTTCGAGGGGAACAGAGGCTGGTACAACAAATTTGGCAGAAATTTCTTGGCATGGTTCAGGAAATAGTGGAAGCTAAGTGTGAAGTGGAATTCCCGTTGGTGAAAAAGGATACTGAGGTGGTGGAGAGATTGGGGATTCAAGGGTCATCCCTGGCCTTGAATAGGGCTATTAGAGGTCGTAGTGGGAAGAAAAAGATTGATAGGGATGGCAAATGGCAACTTCCCTCTGAAGGTGTTTTGAAGATCAATACTGATGGATCTTCAAGGGGAAATCCGGGTCCGGCTGGTATCGGGGGGATTGGTAGAGATTCTTTGGGCTCAGTGATTTTCCTCTTTTCAATTTATGAAGGGATACAGACCATCAACCTAGTGGAAGGGCTTGCTATTCTTAACGCTCTTGAGAGGGCTCATGCTTTGGGGTGGAGAAGGATTGTTTGTGAATCTGATTCCCAGATCTTGATCAATTTGCTTATTGAGCAGAAAGTGGCGGATGTCAGCTGGCAGTTGGCTGGGGTTGTGCAACAAATTTTGCGGGTTAGTTCTTTGATGGAAATGGTGACTTTTGTCCATATTCCAAGGGAGTGGAATAGGGCTGCTGACTGTTTGGCGAAATGGGCTTCTGAGCATGATGAGGGATGGAGAATTGAGGAGTGGGAGCTGGTTCCTCAGGAGCTCCGTCTTGATTTAACGAATATTCTTGGTGAGGATAGGGTTGGAAATGGTGACAGTTAATGGTGTCGGTTGTTTTCTCTGTTTGGGTCGGTGATCTTGTTTTTCCTTGGGACCTTGGTCCTTTTCTTCCTATGTATTGATGCTTTCTGATATTCAATAAAGTTTTTACCCCCTTTTAAAAAAAAAAACACTCCATAGCCACCAAACTAATTTTATCTCCAATATGTTTATGCTTTCATACTAACTCTCTACATATACATGGAATCACTCCTATGCTAATTTGTAATTGCTCCTATGTTAATGGGTGTAACGGCCAAGATGCACAAAGATAACCAAAAAAAAATGGAGGCCGATAAAATTACTAATCCTAACCATTATTTTTGATGAAAGAAAGAAGATTAACTAACAACAAATGTTGGCTGATAAAATTACTAACCCTAACCATATTTTTTTGACAAAAGAGAAGATTTAACTACAATTGCTCCTATGGTAATGGGTGCAATGCCAAAGATACACACAAATAACCACAACAATAAACAAAAGATTCACAGAGATAACTAAAACAATAAACAAAGGGAAAAAAAATTTGCTCCTATGTTAATCTATAATTTCTCCCATGCTAATGGGTATAACACCAAAAAAACATAGAGATAATTAAAACAATAAACCAATGGAAAAAAATTTACTAACCCTAACCATATTTTTTTATGAAAGAAGATTTAACTACAATTTCTCCATCCATAGAGAGTGATAATCTCTTACAAATCTCCAAAATGGGTATAACACCAAAGATAGAAATGCATAACAAGAAGACATGAAAAATAAATTAATCATCTATGCAAAATACCCATGCAAAATGACTCACCATACAAATGCATAGAGATAACTAAAACAATAAACCAAGGGTGAAAAAATTACTAACCCTAACCATATTTTTTGACGAAAGAAGAAGATTTAACTACAATTTCTCCATACATATAGAGTGATAATCTCTTTCAAAGCTCCAAAATAGGTATAACGCCAAAGATTGAAACATATAACAAGAAGACATCGCTGATAAATTCATCATCTATACAAAATACCCATGTAAAATGACTTATAGATTCTTGAGAATAACAGTTCATCAATTCTAGGAATAGTCTGCTATCTAACCAGCCACGGAGCCAAAGGTGACGATTTTTACAATAGTCTTCTATGAAACCAACATCACATTGGTTGTTTCAACAATACAACTTAATCAAAGTGTACTTTCCCATAATGCAACACTCAATATTGCATTTACTTTGACCACCCGCATTTACTTCACCCACCTCCATTGTACAACACTGATAGAATGCATTAACACTCATGTGAGCAAACACTTACATTTCAGCTTTTGCGTATCGAGGACACCAACTCCACCATCACCAACCCAAGTAATTTCCAAGCTCCACATCACCACAAGAAAAACTTGGTCAAGTTGCCACCAGCTGAGACATCTCCAGCACTGGAAAATCCAATTCATGGTTGTACTGACAAAAATCCTAGTGGAAACTTCAAATAAAATAGCCTATTGCCTAATAAATTCTCCAAAGCAACCCAACATATTATCTAGCAATAGGATTAGGTGAAAATATATTTATAGAATAAGGATTAATAGGAATATAATGTGTAGTCAATCTAGATTAATTTTAATAGAATCTTAACTCACTTATATTACCCATGTCACAAAACAATAAAATAATGTCTCAAGCATTAATTTTTAGAAGATTCAATAAAAAAACTAGGAGATAAAAACTCAAAATTATGAGAAATAATAACTCATAAATGTGCCACTTAAAATTGGTCACATATTCGAGCACTCCAAATCCTACAGAATCAACTCAACCAAAAATAATAATTTCTTACTTTTCACAAGTCATCATGAATCATATCTTCTTGTCAAAAAAAAGCACTCCATTTTAACCTCCATAATATCTTCAAAGGGTGCTTATACAATGTCTAATAATCAAGACTATGTTTTCTGTGTAACTTTATTTGAATTTACTATTTAAGACATCATAACATCTATTGTAAGAAAATTGATAAGAGGATCCCAAAAATATAAGGAATTTTAAATCTCCTCAAGATGATTCTATTTAATTACAACTTACAATTCAAAATATTTTACACATGGCACATCAAGTGCAACTCAAAGTAAAATGTCGCACATTTTATATGAAATTTTAAAATGAAAATTAAAGAATTGAATAATAACATTCCTAATAACTTCCAATGATTGAAAAAAATTAATTCCCAACAATTTTACCTATCAAATCATTTTTATGATGATCTTCTATAGACATAAAGTATTCAAATCATAACAAAAATCTTTATTTTCTTATAATTCTATATAATATTGAATACTCTATCCAAAATTGATTTTTGAAAAGACATAATCTTCCCAAATTTTGCATTGTATTTTGTTGAAATTTTTTCTAAAAACAACCATACAACCATCAAATTTATCCCACAAAAATATTGAATTTCAAAAAATAAATCTCAAAACAACACTACACAAAGATTTTATAAATTTTATTTTTAATATAATTGTGTAAACAAAATCTGATATTCATATTTGAAAGGCTCTATTTTTCTAACCCATAACTAATCATTTTCGGAATAAAACGTCATATTCTTGTATAAAAATTTCAAATTAAATATGATATTTTCTAATTTAATCCAAATAAATTAAATTCTATATTTATGGTTTCAATTGAACCTTAAAATAATGATTAAATTTATTTTATTTGACTTGTAATTAAATAAAACATTGCTTTTGTAGAAATAATCTTACATATGTACTTTTACCCTTAATTAATTTAGCCTCTTTTATGCATCCAAAGGGCATTGCATAAGGGCGTGGCCACTGAATCGGAAACATTTGCTAGTATAAAGCAACGCCTACAGTGTAAACGTCCTTTAACAAACAACTAGATATAATTCTTCGAATTTCTACAGAGTCAACTTCTTGTGAAAGAGTAGAGCCTCATATATTATTTAAGAAGAAAGAGTCAATGGATTTTTTGAACGAACTCCCTGAACAAGTAAGTCGAGACATTTTACTAAGAGTGCCATACAAATCTCAACCAAAGGTTAAGCGGTTGTTGGAACCTTTCAAGGAGACGATGGAATCTTTCCAGTTTTATCAAGATAGAGTAATGTTTGGGTTGTTGCGGAAATATATATGTGTCCTACAGCATGCTGGGATATGTATATACGACCCTGTTGATCAATCATGGGAACTGCTCGCTCCTATTCCCACCGGATTTATAGTCGTATTGGAATCTCAGATTATGTACGTTAATCATAAGATTGTTTTGCTGGGCTTGAAACATGCTGGCAATATTAAAAAGATTTTGATATATGATTTAATATCTCGTACATGGAAGCAAGGTGCTGAAATGCCTACAGCCAGAGCTGTATCCCCGTTTGCATGTTGTGCTTCATCTGATGGATTAATTTACGTTGCAGGAGGACTAACTACTGATAATGTTGGACTCCGTGAAGCAGCGGTTTACAATGTCGATGAAGACAAGTGGGCGCTTCTTCCTGAGATGCAGCAAGATGTTCGCTATTGTAAGGGTGTTTTTATTGAAGGAATGTTTTATGCCATAGGTAGTGGGGGGGTTGATAGAACTCAAAGATTTGACCCCCACACAGGAGAATGGACAACAATAGTAAATGTGTCTTTGTATAGTTCATCCTTGTCGCAGGTTGTATATGCATTTGGACAACTAATTGTGTTTGACTGGAATGGAGTAAGGAAATATGATTGGGAACGAAACGTGTGGAGAGAAATGGATGCCTTCCCTCGATACTTTTCTATTGCCTACCCTTACTATCTTACCTTTGCTCGTGCCACAGTGTGGGGTGATAGAATTTTCTTGTGCACGTATTATCATCGTTTTTTATTTACAGAGTATCCACTTTTCTATATGTATAAACCTGGAGCAGCTTTGTTGGAGAGGTGGATTTTTGTTAACAAACCGCGAAATCTTCGAGGAATGGAAATCATATCGGTGACCACAATAGAAATTTAAATTGTCCGTACCTGCTTCATTACTAGACCATTTAAAACACATGGTTATTCAAAATAGAGTTTAGAAATGTATTCCTTCCATTGGTGTTTTACTATATCATTTTAAACATATGTATCTTTCAAACTCACTCTTAAGATATTAATTTTAAAATTATTTGATTTTATTTATATTGGTTAATTTATTTTTATTTGATATATATATATATATATAATTTATTGATAGTGAGAAGAATTCACAAAATAGAAAATATGAGTTTTGTTCTTTTGACTAACTTTATATTGATTCTATGATGAATGTTGGTCAATGGAGTTAATTATTACTCTAAGAGGTGATTGTATTTGAGATGAGCTAAGAAACATGTTTATAGAAAATTGAAATGTCTTAGAGGTATGAAGAAGGCTATAAAATAGCCAACGACATCAAGTGGCATTGAATATTGACAAAAAATTGTCATATTTATATTTAATCACTACAATGTTGTAGCTAGCCATGATAATTAATACTTGAAGTGAGATTTAATATTTATGAGGGCACCAAAATTTCTATTTTGATTCATGTATATATCCTTAACCCTATTTATTGAGGATCCTAGTGTAGTTCCGCATCGGTGTGAGCCTATTGAAGATGCAAGTCCTCTTATAGTATAAGTAATTTCTTTCTTCTATACTATATATCCATGTTTGTGTTAGGTTACTTGGTTGAATCCTTGTTAATTTATCCATCAAGCCTTGGTGCTTTTTAATTTTTAATTATTGTAGGTTACAAATTTAGTAATAAGTCTAGTTATGTCCTCAATTAGTAAATAGGAACAAAAGGAACAAAAGAATCTATGTAGCCTATATCATCTAGTCTTTGTTGGTAGACGGAAAATATGAGTAGGTTGTGAGGAATCTACACTTGTATGAAAATTTATCCCTATGCAAGATGAAAAATTTGATTATTACAATATTATGAAAGGAGGTAGACACAACCTAGATGCCGCAAAATAGAAGAGTAATAGAAATTTTAGTAAAAAATATAGTAAATAAATTTGAAGTAGATTTTTGAGTCATAAAGGGAATGCAAGAAAGAATGGAAGTATTGGAGAAATACACACCATAGAATGTGTGTACAAGTACATTTTAGTGCAACAAAAGAGACAACAAAGGGTTATATGATAGGGAATAAAAATAAATAAAATACTCATGTTGTCTTACCTTATGACATCTAGCCTATTAACTAACAAATAAATGCTTTATTTTCTCTTTGCTAAAATACTCATGAGCCATTATAATTTACTAATTGAAGCTTCCATGCACTTTTGTATAAATTCTACTTCATTGTTCTTTTCCTTGTTAATAGGAATCTTCTCTCTTAAATAGTGTAGTGTAGATAAATGTATTGCTTTACATTTTCTCACTTTTTTGGGCCCTCCTAATGAAAATGGACTTAATAATGCCTTAATTTAGTGTTGATACATGTACCTCTTTACATTTTCACTCTTATTTCAGCCTTCCTAATTAAATTGAGTTTAATTATGCCTTCATAATCCCTATTATTCATTTAAAATTCTTATAAATTACATTTTTTGAAGGGGAAACTCTACAATAATTAATTTATAAACATAGAACTTTACTTTGAGTGATGTGTGTTCAAAGAATAGGGAACTGTGACCCATTCACCCATGGGCGCATTGGTCCTCCATAGGGCTTTGAACCTTAATTTAAAATATGTTTTTGGAAAGATTTTAATGTCTCTAAATGGATATTCTGATGTCGGTTTTTAATATTTCAATTTCAAGAAATCAAGGATACATTTAAATACAAAGTTATTTCACTAAGTTTCACATCAATTTTTTAAGGAGACTTCTAGAGAAATTTCACAAGAGAAAAGTTGACATTCAAGAGCATTCAAGAGTAGAAATATCAAGTATTTATTTTCCCAATCAAGATCTATTCATCATGTCAATGTATTCTTGCATCATGCATGTTTTTGTAGCTAACAATGTGATGTAGGTTTCAAGGTCCATTTAAGAATTTAGATCATTATTCCAAGCATCATTCAAATGTTCAAGATCCACATCCATTGAAGCTATTTCATGCAAGTGGTAGATATCCATTATCAAGGTTTATTTAAGGGTTTCTTGAATGGTAACATAGCTTTGTTCATTCTTGATTCCCTCTTTCATGTTTCATTTCATTTCAAGGTTTAATTTTGCAAACAAGGTTTGACCAAGGAAAACCACCATTCACCTAAAATAAATATTTTTTATCTCTTGTGTTTGTCTTGAAAATTTATGTTGAAGAAGGATTGAAGACCTTTTGAAGAGAAGAATTGGAAAAGTTGTCAAATTTGTAAAAGTCATCAAACTTGTCATATTCTCATGATAACTCAGATCCCTCAAAGCTATTTCCAACTTTAGAACACTGAAACTTGGAGAATTTGGAAGTGTAGACATAGGACCAGAGGCTCTCAAAAGTTGCAAACAAAACCTAACATAAGACCTATTCACTCATAGCTGAATGAGTCCTAGGAAGGCTTATATAAACATCATTTTATATTAGGTACACTGCATTTTCCCCTTCTCATATCTACAATCTATTTTTTGGTTTTGTTAATATTGAGTTCCATATTGTTGTTTCAATTGTAAGATTATATTTTAGAGTTGACTTGCTATTTTTAATCTTTCTCCTAAAAGTGTTGTTTGACCTTGACTTACGTCCTTAAGCATAAAAGAAATCAACAAATTCCCACATAATGTGGACTCCCTTAGGGTTGTTATTCAATTT
This sequence comes from Sequoia sempervirens, assembly GCA_007258455.2. Classification (NCBI taxonomy): domain Eukaryota; kingdom Viridiplantae; phylum Streptophyta; class Pinopsida; order Cupressales; family Cupressaceae; genus Sequoia; species Sequoia sempervirens. The sequence continues at coordinate 413,115,585 of VDFB02271358.1, read as the reverse complement.
TTTTTTATATCATTTATTGAATGATTAATGGAAGATAGTTTGCATCAACAAAATCATTTTTTTTCCATATCCCTCTTTGATAAAACCTATTTTCCACCTAATTGGATAGATACATGTCATAACAATAAATTTTAGTTCATTAGATGATGTCACCCTTAATATAATAACTATTGTAATCATAGTAGAAATCATGGTAACTTAAATTACATAACTATGACTATACAATTTACTAAATCATTTCAAATACCATGGACACATACTATTATATGGAAATACGATTTTGAAAATTAGAACTACTATTTACAATATGTATTCCTTCATTTGTAGCTTAAAATAATAATATTTGATACCTTGGAATCATCTATAGAGTTCCCCTGATAAAAAGATTGGATTAGTGACTAACAATTTGAATGATAAAAAAATGGCATATATATAACTCTATATTACTTATGTAACCTTTGTGAAGGCATAAGGTTGATTTACATTAAAGTGGTTGCCCATATAACTAACATTATTACCATTATTTATATAAGATATAGATCACCCCTTGCACATGTATAAATACATTTACTGGTTGGAGGAAACCCTTCCATTCATGATCTATATTAGTGTTGTTATATGGAGCCTAATCAGACTTGGAGGTTAAATTTTCCCCACTTTTATTGGTGTAGTTTCCCCCCAAATTATTTAACGTGGTCAAGGGGCAGTTCCCCTTGCAAGGGTTTGGGGGTAACACCCCCAAGATAGGGTCAAGGGGCAATGCCCCTTGTGGGGTCAAGGGGTAGTGCTCCTTGTGGGGTCCAAGGGAAGTGCCCCTGGCACATTCCCTATCATGATACAGGGCAGGGTTGAGGGGTAGCACCCCCAGGGGGCTCAGGTATAGCGCACCCAAAAACGTCTACCAATTTTTATTATTTTATAAAGGTGTCAAGTGTTATTTTTACTATTCACTGACATTGAAAAAAAAAAACCCTAATTTTGTAACCAACATAAGTCTTGATAAAATTCTAAGGTTTTGGGTTCTAGACATTGTATTGTAGCATTTATAGTAGTATTGAGTTGCAAGGATTACGGGTTGTAATCAGTTTGATTTACTGGATAATAATATTGGACTCTCTATTGGTGGACATATCCAAAGTTTGGGTGAACCACCTTAAATATTGTCTCTTGCTGTTATTATTTCTATGTTTTTTTATTCCTTTGTTTAATCTTTATTTGCATTTAATTGATATTTTCTACATACAATTCCTAACAATTAGTATACAAATTATTTCCATCCATCAATATGAGTGTGTAGGGAAATTATTTGTCTGAAAGAGGTGGTTTGCCTACCTAGTTCATCATGTAGATCCTAATCACTCTTGTTACATAAGTTTACTTATAGTACACATATGATAGTTATCACTTTATGTCTCAAGTCATAATATTAAGACACATTTCATAATATTATGTAATCATATGTTCACCTTGGCCTATATAATTAGGAGGTTCTCTTTAAAATATAAAGTTTTTTATCATTTTAATATTTTTATCCTTTTATAAAATATAATTATAATTTCATAGATCTGAAGTGGCAAAAAAATATAGCAAAATCTAGCATGGTACAAATCATTCTATAAAAAGCCTTAAAAAAATAAAATACATAAAAAAATTAATGATTGTTAATATATGGTGTGAGGATCATTAGGGATTGAAACTGTAATGATTACATTAATTGATACATGCATCATCTTCAAAAAAAATATCATTAGATGTATATGTATCTACATCTTTCAGATGAATAGTTTTTTGGGATGGTAAAATTTTTATGACATTGTTATAAGTTCTTATTAGGTCCATAATAGTGACCTACCTTGTGCAAGGAGGTAGGTGAGAGGGAATAATTTAGTATGAAAGAAAAATATTTTAGAAAAATGCATAGCAATAAAATCTATAGCCTCACAAAATGTATTCCTAGGACTAAATAATTCATATTCTCTAGAAAAATTAGGTTGTTCATCATCAAATGTAAATGAAAAACCCCTATAGAAAATTAATTTCCAATTTCTCTCATTCCATGTATGATAATTATGAGGAATTAGAACCTTAAATCATGATCCAACCATTAAAACAAAAATTTCCATGTATGCAAAATAGATAAATATCTGATACAAACTGATGTGATATAACTCAAATGTAAAAATAAAACTAAAAATGAAGCCCCCCCATAAGAAAACTTCTCTATGAGATAGTATGTAGAAGTAATTAGTGAATATTCAAAATTATACAAAAAATGAATAATTTATATGCGAGGTTGAATCTAGAAAAAGTGCATGAACTAAATAATAGAGCTCGTCGATACCTTTAAATAGTTAGAGGAATCATGAAAATTAGATATACTAGCAAAAATTTATGAGATCAAAGGTTTGAAAGGAAAAAGGTACTTCAGTTGGAAATAAAGTGTGTTTTTAGTAAAATTTGTCAAAATGACCTGCACTACTATGAAGTACGTGAAACTAGATTTTTGTCGATATCTCATTTGGAAAATTTTGATACTTAGGAAAAAAGATATGGTTTGTAGAAAAAAGGACCAATTTGGGCACATAGAAGACTAAATATGGGAAAAAGTCTAGCCCTTGGATGCTAGTGGTCAATCACCAATATGATTGTGAGTGTTGAGAATAAAAAAATAGTTTTCACTTTATGGGTGGTCATAGGTTATTTCCTTAGCCATCAAAGTCAATGGTGATAGGCTATCGTTAGGTCCCATTACTTTAGAATATAATATTCAATTTGTCGATTGGGTAGTGCTCAAGGAAATTTGCAATAGAAGAGGTCTGAAGTATCTCCCTCAGGTTTTCTAACTTTTAAGAACAACTTAAGACTAACTCTAACTTCAAACTATTTAACTATCAAATTGTAAAGTAATCTATTCCTAAGAAAATAGAAAATGCTTGAACTGAAGGCATAAGTATACTAGTTTAAAAAGAATAATGACTAAATTAACAAGCATTAAAACAACAAAACTAAGAAGCTGAAAAATTATAAGAGAAAAAAAACTTATAACAATCCATAAAACATTTCCTTAATAGTAAAAATTCTAACAGTAAATAATAGAGACTACATAAGTGAAAAGATAACAAATACTTCGGAGGTAAAATTTCATAACAGTAAATTCAAATGACTCTCTACAAAACAATAGTATAATAAAAGAGAACACTTATCTACTCCCATTGAGTGGCCAGCTCATGGGACAACACATTCATTCGCGGCTCACATTCACAGCTATTTTAGGAACACTTCTATCAATCATAGTTATCATCCATAACTCATGAATCATAATTTCAAATAACAATCTCTTTATTCATAAACTTTGGAAAACATTGTGACATTATAACATTACTTTTCACTTTGTGTATCTTACTTCCAGATACTGTATCTTTTATAGAGAAACTGTAACTACATGCTATATTTCAGATGGTATGAATAACCACTGAGAATATCTAAATAGATCTATGGATAACTTGTATATCTTTAATCCTATTACACAGTTTTTAGGAGGCTCAAGTCAAGCCATAAAGTCTTTAGTTAAAAAGATAATAGAAATAACAACTTTTTAAGAACAACATCTTTGGTCCATCACCCTGAAGTTCCAGAGCATTTTTCTAGCATATCTCTAACTATTTTGGATCATGTGCCAACTGGATGCTTCAATTTGTAACTTCGATTAACCAATTATTATCTACAAAACACTTAAAACAACCCATTAAATTTGTATTGGCAAATTACTTTAAGAAATCAAAAGAAATAAAGTTTATACAAGTTCTTACTAAAATTAAGAAATTATTTCTCCTAAAATTTAATTAATTGGTAGAGGATAGAGATTTTCATATATGAACCAGGTCTTCATCATATTATCATGATGAGGTTATTTTTACCTCATCATTTCCTCCCCTTCCTAGTTCTTGGCAGGTCCTCCTGTCCCCTGATTATAATTCTGCCCTCTACTTCCTTCTTCATATTTTGCACTGAAATCAAACAACTCTTTTTCCGTGACATAAAAGTTTATAGGGGAATTGCAAAAACCTCCATGAAAAACAACTCCCTGTTTCCATTCATTGAAAATTCTGTCATCCTGATCTGTGTTAATATGGAAAGAAGGGGCTGGATATAGTAGTAAAGGAGGTTTGTACCTCATTCCTATCCATTTTTTTTTGAGATCTCCTCAAATTTTGGCCAAGGCATCTGCTCTTCTGAAGGACCATCTGAGACCAAGAAGAGAGATCACTTCTCTTTTCTTTAGATATATAGGCAATGGAGTGTATCTCTCTTCACATGCATGCCAAGCCTTGCCAACCAATTTTTGCCCCTATTCTATGAAATGATTATAGAAAACTTGAAGGCTGTCATCATACTTTTCTTTCAATTTCTTATCCAGTAAAAGTGCTACAAATGTCTTTTTAAAAGCTGCTAGTCTACAATTTGTAGATCTCATTCGAAGTACTATACTTTTCTTTGCTTGAACATATTATTTATTACGATCTTTCCAATGAATTTTATTCCATATAGTAGACAATAGAGATCTTAATTTTACTTCCCCCACAAAAATATTAACAAAGAAATCAGTATGCTTCTCTAACAAAAGATCATGGGTAAAGAATTCACAGAGCATATCTGGCTCTTCAAGCTTTGAGTCTGCAAATATTTTAACAAATTCTTTATCATTAGGTTCATAAGGATGTTCATTGTAAATTCTAAGCAATTTCCATCTAAAGCATTGTTCATTCAAAAACATAGAATACAATCTAGATGGCCTTCTACAGGATAAAAGAAATTTAGCTATTTGACATGCATCTTGTTTACCCCTATAAGATTTATGAAATGCTTCTCTTAATAAAACCATTTCCATTTTCAATCTATTTGTCTCAACTTGTGCATTTATGAGGAAATAGCACCATTCCATCCATTTCATTAATAATGGAGGAATCTGAATTTTGAACCATTCAGTTACCATTGGCTCAGTTTGAACTTCTCTGGAAACCATCTTTGGTTTGCTTGTGCTTTCCTGCAAGTCCTGCTCTAATTCTACAATCTTACTAAGAGAAGTACTGAATTCTTCTTTCTGTCTTTTCTTTTCCTCTTCAAAGGCTGAAAAAATGAGAATAAAATTTCCTTTTAAATTCTGAATTTCTTTATTTAATTCATCCCTCTGTATCCTATTTTCCTTATCACAATTCTGAATTTGTATTTGCAGCTCACTAATAGATGTATCTTTTCCCTGTATTTCCAACTTTAAATCCTAAATTTCTTGATTCCTTTCATATATTACAATCTTATACAACATGATTTCCTCTTGTTGTAATTTCACCTTTTCCTTATTTTCATGCAACTGATTTCTTAACTCTTCTATCTGTAATTTGATTTTTTCTAATTCTATGTTAATATCTTCTATTTCAATAATTTCAACAACTGTATTAATAACTGGAGACAATTTCCCTAACATACTGTCATTAATCGCCATAGGAAGTGGAGATTGTCCCCTTTTTATTTCCTATTTTTTCTGTTCAACAACTTCTTCTTCAGACACCAGGTCCAAATGTACTTCTTCAAAAGATATTTCTTTTTTTTGAGGATTGGTTAATTGACTCCTCAGTTTCCAAGTTTCTCTTTTGCTTTTTAGCTTTTGGATTATTCTCTTTACTCTGTGCTGGGTTTCTACAGATCTAGAGGATAATCTTTTACTCCTTAAAGGAGGAGTATCCTGATAATTTAAAATAGTTGGATCATTAAGAAGAATAATTCTTCTTTTCCTCATCATAACAGGGTGAGTATCCACATTTGGACTCACTATCTCTACATCTTCTATCTGGGTTAGAGTCTCAAAATCATTATTTCTAAATTCTGGCACTTTCTCACCAACTATGGTGTGAATTTGTGGTTCAAGAGCCTTAGGTTATTCGGGGGAAGTTGCTCCAGAAGGTGAAGTAACTTGTTTTGAAGATTCTCCTAATTCTATCTTCCTTCCTAATGTAGGCATATCAAACTTCCCCAAAAAAAATTCCCGTTTTCTTTTACGTTTCTTATAGAAATGATATTTACAAATCGATTGAATTAACCCATGGTGTTTTAATGTCCCTTAACTAGTTTTGTATCTCTTTATTGAAGAAATAATAGAATCATTCAAGAAATGAGGCAAATTAACCCTTAGAGTGGGGCTTTCCTTCCCATGCCACAAATGTGTTAACATGCGGAATGTTGGTCCTACCACAGTGGTGAGTTGACCTTCACAAGTAAAATATCTAATAATCCATGCAACAATAGTACCCCCGTGTTCTAAGATAGAAGCTCGCTGAAGCCCCCTATTTTGTTCCCTAGTACTGACAACTATCATGGGTTGAGGATCTCCCTATCTAAGGAATAATTCTGATAATTTCTAATATAGAATTTGTGTGGTTTAAGATATTTTAATACCAGAATCTTCTCACCCTAAAATAGAAGAGATAATTTTTGAACTCACCTTGAAACAGTTCCCATGTAGAATCACCTGAGCATTAGAATAGTTTTCTGCAAATGCACTCACTAGATTTTCATTATACCCTTCAAATTTCCTAACAAAATCCAACCAGCCCACTTCTTCAAATAGCCGAGTGATATTACTTAACCCCAACAAATTTTCTGCAGAAGCTGGCTTAGATTTCTTCTTTGTACCACCCATCTTTTTTTTCTCTCTCTTGCTTACCAACCTACTGAAAAATTCAATAATGCCAAATACTTGTGCACTGATATTTTTAAAAATATGATCATACTGTAATCATCCACTCTACTCTTGCTCGGAGCTTGCTGTGTAATAATTTCAATTTGCATGAAGGGCCGCAAAAAAGAGTAGTGTACTTAACAATCAATCACCAAATGGCTTAATTTACTAAATTAGGAAACAAAAATCTTGCCAATCAATCATATTTTATTAAAAAATAACTACTTATTTAAATCAAAAATTTGTACTTACTTCCATTCCATGATCACTTGAAGATCTTATACCTCTACCAATTTGACAAGATGATGCAAGGGTATTGGCTAAGGTGACGATATAATTATTATGACATGAATGAAGAGGCTCATGGATGACAAAGCCATTAATGAAGATAGGCTATTATGACAACTTTTATTCATAATGGAAAAAGAAGGCACACATACCAATGTACGATAATCAAAGCATCGAGAAAGATTTGAAATTTTTTCTAGAAAAGAGTTGGCGAAATGAAAAATGAATAACTTTCAGAGCACACATAAAGCATGCATTCAGACAAAGAAAATGGTTGAAGTTCCGAAGCACATGTAAGGCATGCATTAGGAGCTTGGAAAATGGATAAGTTTCGGAGCATTGCTAAAAGGTGCAGCCAAAATGGTGATTGAATGAAAGTTCTGAAGCATCGTCGGAAGATGCAACTGAAGCAACAATGAGATGAAAGTTCCGAAGCATCGTCGAAAGATGTAGCCAGAGCAGCAACCAAATGAAAGTTCTGGAACATTGTCAAAAAATGCAGCCGAAGCAGGAACCAAATGAAAGTTTCAGAGCATCATCGAAAGATGTAGTGGAAGTAGTGACCAAATGAAAGTTCCAGAGCATCGTCGAAAGATGCAGCTGGAGTAGCAACCAAATGAAAGTTCTAGAGCATTGTTGAAAGATGTAGTCGGAGTAGCAACCAAATGAAAGTTCTAGAGCATTGTTGAAAGATGTAGCCAGAGTAGCAACCAAATGAAAGTTCTGGAGCATCGTCAAAAGATGCAACCGAAGTAGTGACCAAATGAAAGTTCCATAGCATCGTTGAAAGATGCAACTAGAGCAACAACTAGAGAGAAGAAGATAACAAACAACATTAACTCAAACTTCAGGAGTTATATCATTCCACAAGAACATACGCCCAACATGGTAGGCTGAAAAGCGAGTTCTAGAGCATCAGGTGTTTAGACCGTGAAGTTCCAGAGCACTTGGCCAATTGAATGATCAAGTTCTAGAGCATCTTGGAACAGTGCTCTTGAAGTTGTTATTCCTTTATGAGAGGTCATGTAGAATGAAAACACGTGTTAAGTTTGAACATTTATGAAAAATGCTTTGAAAATAAATTAAGTACACATCTTTTTATTACAAATTTTCATCCATTTTCAATTTATTTATTTATTTGTTTTTTTTTTAATTTTCAGATAACAATAAACATTAAATCAAAGAATTTGCCTTGGTAGAGTCAATGCATTAGATCTGGCTTTGCATTTCTACCAGCTTCGTAAATTCTTCTCTATTAACTGGTTTATGGTAAATACGTAGGCGATGACCATTAACTAAGAGAGTTCATAAAACACCATAAATTGGTTTTAACTGAGATGTGCCATTCGTGCAAACCTCAGAGATTTCATATGGCCCCAACCAATGAGTTTTGAGTTTTTATTTATGGTCTTTATATCTTGAATCGAATAGCAAGGCCCAATCACCATTATGAAATTCTCTCTCTTTAATATATTTGTCATGCCAAACTTTTCGTTGATGTTGAACTAACTCTGTTTGATGAACAACATCTAGACAAAGCTCATCCAACTCATTTAATTGTAAAACACGTTATATTTGAGCTCATTTAAAATCTAGACCCAATTCCATAGCCGTTCGTAGGATCTAAAGTTCAAATTCAATGGGGAGAAGCGGTTTCTTTCCAAAAACAATCTCATAGGGACTGAATCCAGTTGTAGGTTTCCATGTTGTATTGTATACCCAAACGGCTTTAGGCAATTTCCTGGCCCAATCTTTTCTTCTTGAAGAGATAGTTTTTGTTAGTGTGTTTTGTAACTCCCTAGTAGTCACCTCTATTTGACCATTTGCTTGAGGGTGATAAGGGGATGACTTCTTATGGCTCATCTGGAAATGGTCCGTAAATGCTAGGAGAACTTTAGACATAAATTCGGTTCCCTGATCTGTAATGATAGTTTGGGGAGCTCCAAATCAGAGAAAAAATTTTCTATAGAGAAAATTAGCAACTTGCTCTTCTCCAGCAACTCGTAAATCTTGAACTTGAGCCAATTTTTTAAGATAATCGGTACAAACTAATATATATTCTTTCCCTTGCGAGGAAGGATCTATGGGGCTGATAAAATATAACCCCCATTTTTTGAATGGTTCCAAAGTTACCTGAAGCTACAAAGGAATTTCTGTCGAAGCAGTTGGTGTTCCTACTCTTTGAAATTCATCGCAATGATGAACAAAATTTTTAACATCTTTATGCATTGAAGGCCAATAATATCTAGCGCCTAGAATTTTATGGGAAGTTCTTTTTGTAGAATAATGACCCCCTCAAGGATCATCGTGATAGGGCCTCAAAATACTATAAGTTTCATCAGCTCTGACACATCTTCTACAAACCATATTAGGTCCACAATGAAATAAAATACCATTAATCCATTTAAATGGTGCACACTCTCGAATAAGTCGCTTTCTTTGTTTTAGGGTAAATTTAGGAGGTACCTCAGAAGTAGCTAAATAGTTAGCAATATCAACAAACCAAGGAACCTTTACAAAGATAGCAAACAAATTTTTGTCAGGGAACTCATCTTGTATAGGTGCTCGATCACCCTCTTCTTGTTTAATTTGAGATAAAAAGTCTTCCACTTCGTTAAATTTCCCTGGCTTGTCAAGTATTGTCACATTGAACTCCTGAAGTAGTAACCATCTCATTATTTGACCATGAACTATAGGTTTAAATTCATTAAATACTTTACAACTGAGTGATCTATGTAAACAATAACTTTATATCCTGTAATAGAATGACAAAAAAATTTAATGGCATGAACCACTTCTAAGAATTCTTTTTTTGTTGTCATGTAATTCTCTTAGTAGACGTGAAATTTTTACTAATAAAATATATCACATATTTACCCCAATCCTCATCTACTTTCCCTAATACTGCACCAATTGCATCATACAAAGCATCAACATAAATGTGAAAGGGAAGACTCCAATTTGCTCCATGTAGTACAGGAGTAGATACAAGCTTTTCTTTTATCATTTCAAATGATTGTTAACACTCAGATGTCCAATTAAACTCCAAATATTTTTGGAGGAGAGAAAACATAGGGGCCACCAACTTACTGAAGCTTTCTATGAACCTTCTATAATATCTAGCATGTCCAAGAAAACTTCGAACATCTGTTTGTGTTTGAGGTAAAGTTAATTGTTGTATGACTTCAATTTTTTTAGGATCAACTTTTATTCCTTTGAAGGAAATGTGATGGCCTAAAACTATTCCTTGTTCAACCATGATTAAACACTTTTCATGGCAAAGGGATAGTCACTTTTCCTCACAAACCTCCAAAACCCTATCCAGGTTTTGAAGAGCTTCATCATAGGTTGACCCATATACTTTGAAATCATCCATATAAACCTCTACACAATCATTGACAAGTTTTGTAAATATAGCCAAAATGGCCCTATGAAAAGTAGTTGGAGCATTACAAAGTCCAAAAGGAAGAACTCAATATGCATATGTACCCCAAGGATAAGTAAACATTGTCTTGTCTTAGTCTTCTAGTGCTACCTAAATTTGGTTGTAACCACTAAATCCATCTAAGAAAAATATTTCCTCCCAGCCAAATTCTCCAAAACATGGTCAACAAATGGTAAGGGAAAATAATCTCTAAGGGTCGCTTTATTAAGTTCTCTATAATAGACACAAATTCTCCACTTTCTATTTTTCTTTGGTACTACTACCATTGGTGACACCCACTTACTATCTGAAATAGGATAAATAAATCTTGCATGGTGGAGTTTCTCAATCTCTACTTTACCAAGATCTTTTAATGCAGGGTTGAGTCTCCTCTGTGGTTGACGAATAGGTCTTATATTAGGATTACTATAAATGTGATGAGTACAAACACTTGGGTTAATCCCCCTTATGTCTATATAATCCCAAGCAAAATCTTTAGACCTTTTTACCAAAACATTAAATAATTTATCCTCTTGTATTTCTGTCAACCAACTATTGATATTCACAGTTTTTCCTAGTAACGACATAATTTTTTTTTTTCCTAGATAGGCCAAAGTGAAAGTATGTATTGGTCATGACAAAGTGTTGAGAGGAAAACAATGAGGTATAATTCAGTGAAATCTTGTAATATCATCAAAGAAATAATTCATTCTAGGAATCATATTAGCCAAGGGACAAGGAATCAACATGGTAACATAATTCTATTCCATCCCACTTATATCGATCGGTTGTCCCAAAATTTTTGGTACATCCTCTATCACTTCTTCACTAGAATTTATAGCCAAATGTGCAACCTCATTCACTAACACATCCTCTAATTATTCTCCATGTTGTTTAATCACTACCATGGTCAAAGAGGCCAAACTATCTTTCCCACTAAATTCTTCTGGGTCATCAACTCATATTGTATTATATTCAGTAGGTTTAGCAGGAGAATATAAAAATAAACATTTACTATCTAGACCATGTGAAATGGTCATTCCTCCTTCTCGACAATCAATTTTAGCAGCGACAATAGCCAACCGTGGTCTTCCCAGAATTATTGGATAACTATCTTTAGGTGTAAGTGATTGGATTATTTGAAAGTTAACTGGATATTCCCATCCATCAATTTTAACCAAAACATTTTTTATAACACCTTTTGGAATGGCTATAGACTAATTTTCCATCTACAAGACTATAGTTGTAGGACTTAAACATGTAAGAATTAATTTCTCCATTACATCCACCATCATTACATTAATAGCTGCTCCTAAATCCACCAATGCATTAGGTAAATTAATGCTAACTTATTAATTGTAATAGTAATTAGTGGGCTCCCAGGATCATATTTTGGAGCAATAGTATTTCCAGACAAAAATTCAGCTAGATAACCATCAATGTGTATAGTATTTATTTTCTTTGGTTTCCTTCCTGGAGTTCTAATACATAGTTGTTTGATCAACTGATTTAACTCAGAAATTTCCTTTATTGACTACAGCAAAGGAACCTCTATTTGCAATTGTTTAATTTCTTAGATTAATGTAGTTTCAGAAGCTAATGACATTTCTGGTGTATCTTTCAGAATTGTTGATTTCAGGCACTCCAAAAATGGTGCTTGAATTTTATCCTTTGAAGGGATATATCTTTTCTCCTTTGGAGGAATATCTCTACTAGAATTAGTAAAATACTAAAATTCCTCCACCCGAGGTAAACCGGCAACTCCTGCTACTGAAGACTCAGTAATATTCGCAGGTAGTATAGTATCTTTCTCAATATTTTGAGAAATAGGTTCATCCACTACTTCCTCAATAGTGGGCGATTGAAGTGTCCTATCGAAACGTAATTGAACATTCCCATAATGAATTGTATTAAGGCATGTGACATGATATTGCTCTGTAGTATATACCAGAGTATTCTATCTACTATTCTTTGGATTGGGAAGTGGTTGTGCTATAAGTTGAGGTTGATTCACCTGCTGAGTCTGAGGAAGATTCTGAGGTGGCGGTAAGAAATTTTGTTTTTGATTCCTCCTAGGACCAGTATAAAATTGATTTTGTCCTTGATTCGATTGGGGAGCAATATGTTGTAGGTACCATTGTTGTTGTGACTGGTTTGACCATTATTGAGTTCCCCATGGTTGAGTTGCCCATTCAGGAGATCCCCAATAAGGAGTTCCCCAACTAGGTTGTGGAGGGTAGGGTTGATTCCAAGATGGAGGCAATTGATTACCAACCTGGTTATTCTAGGGTCTCTATGCAGGATTGGAATTTTGCCCATAAGGAATATTACCTCCCTGTCATTGATTTAGCACATTTATTTCTTCTACAACCTGAACAATTTTTTTCTTAGTATTCTTAAGATCAGTAAGAAGCTCACATTGATTGGTAGGGCGACTTTGCTCACAAAGTTGACAAACATTAACCTTATCTAAAGGGAACTCACATAAAAGATGTTTATTTTGACACCTAGGACAATAGATTAACAAAGTCTTAGGGTTACGTGTCTTTTCTTGTATACCATCCAACGTAGTGTTTAATTGGACAAGTATGTTTGTCTTAAGAATTGCTATTTCTTCTTGGAGTTTACCTATCTCATTATTCCCTTTGAATTTTTTTTTTTGGATTCCTCCACGAGTACGTGAAAAATTGTGACACAAATCACATATGTCTTCAAGGTTTAACTGAGACACATCACCTTTTTTGATTAAATGAAGACTTCTTCTTGCATCTTCATCGAGTCCTTTAAGAAATATAGTCTTGAGAATCTCAACACTAATGGTCGTTTTCCCACATCGTTTAGATAAGAAAAGAAACCTATCCAAACAGTCTTCTAGACTCTCATCTTCATTCTGTCGAAGTTTAAATAACTCTTCCTTATGATCACTCACCCTACAAAAACTCTGATATTTATTCAAATCACTATCTCCATTTCTACCCAAGTTGTAATACTTCCATATGGTAGTCCCATAAACCAGCGCATGGCTGAATCCATCAAAGTAGAAGGAAACAACTCCAGTTTCTGGTTGTCATTTTCATAATCATAGGTTTGGCAATGGACCTTAAATTCAAAAAGAAATTGGTCTATATCTTCTGAAGATAAGCCACGAAAGGTTGCAAGGAAGGATGGAGAGATGGTTTTCATTGTTGTATCATCATCTGCATTCAGAGCAATAGGATAAGTGAACATTCTAGGTAGTGGAGGATCGTTATTATTAATGTTTGGATCATTATGGTTGGCTTCTACCCTCTAATCTCCCATGATGTTTAGAGGAATATGCTCCTCGAAAATAATTTCATTGACCACAGGTTACACTACAGGATGATCTTCAAGTAGATAGTGTAAAGCCTTGGGTGGGTTAGGCTCAAATAATTCGTCAGTAGAATGGTCTTCTTAGCCTTGGGCCTCCCTTTGTATAACTGGAACATATTTTGGGGGGATCCTTGGTATAAATCATCCATGAGGGCCTCTTTTCTTGACCATGTAGAAAAGGAAGCCACATATAGTATTTTTTTCCTAAAAGAGGTACTCTAGGCATCTTCTATTAACACTTAAGCAAAAGAAGCTAAGGGTTCCCCGACAACGGTGCCAAAAAGTCATAGGTTGTCATTAGGTCCCATTACTTTATAATATCATATTCAATTTTTCAACTGGGTATTGTTCAAGGAAATCTACAATAGAAGAGGTCTGGAGTATCTCCCTCTGGTTTTCTAACTTATAAGAAAAACTTAATATTAACTCTAACTTCAAATAGTCTAACTATCAAACTATAAATTAATCTATTCCTAAGAAAATAGAAAATTCTTGAATTGAAGGAATAAGTATACTAGTTTAGAAATCATAATAAAAAAATTAACAAGCATTCAAACAACGAAACTAAGAAGTTGAAAAATTAGAAGAGTAGAAAAACTTATAGCAATCCATAAATTTTTTCCTAAATAGTAAAAATTCTAACAATAAATAATAGAGACTATAGAAGTGAAAAGATAACAAATACTTCAGAGCTAAAATTTCATAACAGTAAATTCAAATGACTCTCTACAGAACAACAGTATAATAAAAGAGAACACTTATTATCTACTCCCGTCGAGTGGCCAGCTCATGGGACAACACATTCATTTGCAACTCACATTCACAACTATTTCAGGATCACTTCTATCAATCATAGTTATCATCCATAACTCATAACTCATAATATCAGATAACAATCTCTTTATTCATAAACTTTGGAAAACATTTTGACATTATAACATTACTTTTCACTTTGTGTATCTTACTTCCAAAGACCGTATTTTAATAGAGAAATTGTAACTACATGCTATATTTCATATGGTGTGGATAACCACTGAAAATATATAAACAAAACTACAAATAACCCGTATATCTTTAATCCTATTACACAGTTTTTAAGAGGCTCAAGTCAAGCCATAAAGTCTTTAATTCAAAATATAACAAAAATAACATCTTTGGTCCATCACCTTGAAGTTCCAGAGCATTTTTCTAGCATATCTCTGACTGTTCTAGAGCACATGGCAACTGGATGCTTCAATCTGTAACTTTGATTAATAGATTATTATCTACAAAACACTTAAAACAACCCATTAAATCTTTATTGGAAAATTACTTTAAGAAATCAAAAGAAATAAATTTTATACAAGTTCTTACTAAAATTAAGCAATTATTTCTGCTAAAATTTAATTAATTGGCAGAGGATAGAGATTTACAATTATTTCTTCATATTTTGCATTGATATCATACAAATATTTTGTTATGACATTAAAGTTTATAGGGGAATTGTGGAAACCTCCATGAAAAGCAACTCCCCATTTCCATTCATTGAAATTTTTTCATCCTAATCTATGTTAATATGGAAAGCAGGGGCTAGATATAGTAGTAAAGGAGACCTTTTGTACCTCATTCCTATCCATTTTTTTCTTAGATCTCCTAAAATTTTGGCCAAGGCATCTACTCTTCTGAAGGACCATCTGAGACCAAGAGGAGAGATCACTTCTCTTTTCTTTGGATATATAGGAAATGGAGTGTATCTCTCTTCACATGCATGCCAAGCCTTATCAACCAATTGTTTCCCATATTCTATGAAATGATTATAGAAAACTCAAAGTTTTTCATCATACCTTTCTTTCATTTTCTCATCCAGCAAAAGAGCTACAAATGTCTTTTTAAAAGTTGTTGGTCTAGTATTTGGAGATCTCATTTGAAGTCCTATACTTTTCTCTGCTTGAACATATTATTTATTACGCTCTTTCTAATGAATTTTATTCTACATAGTAGACAATGGAGATCTTAATTGTACTTCCCCCACAAAAAAGATTAACAAAGAAATTAGTATGCTTCTCTAACAAAAGATCATGGGTAAACAATTCACAGAGCATATCTTGCTCTTCAAGCTTTGAGTCTACAAATATTTTAGCAAATTATTTATCATTAGCTTCATAAGGCTGATGATTGTAAATTATAATAAATTTCCATCCAAAACATTGTTCATTCAAAAACATAGAATACAATCTAGATGGCCTTCTACAGGATAAAATAAATTCAGCTATTTGACATGCATCCTATTTCCCTCTATAAGCTTTATGAAATGATTCTCTTAATAGAACTATTTCCATTTTCAATCTAGTGTTCTCAACTTGTGCATTTATGTGGAAATAGCACCATTCCATCCATTTCATTAATAATTTGGAATCTAAATTATTTCCTCTTGTTGTAATTTCACCTTTTCCTTATTTTTATGCAACTGATTTCTTAACTCTTCTATCTCTAATTTCAATTTTTCCAATTCTATGTTAATATCTTCTATTTCAAAAATTTCAACAATTTTATGAATAACTGGAGACAATTTCCCTAACATACTGTCATCAATCTCCATAGGAAGTGGAGATTGTCCCCTTTTTATTTCTGATTTTTCTTGTTCTATAGCTTCTTCTTCAGACACCAGGTGAAAATGTACTTCTTCAACAGATATTTCTTTTTTTGAGGATTCATGAATTGACTCCTTAGTTTCCAAGTTTCTCTTTTTCTTTTTAGCTTTTGACCTATTCTCTTTACTCTATGTTGGGGTTTCTGCAGATCCAGAGGATAATATTTTACTCCTCCTTAAAGGAGGAGTATCTTGATAATTTAAAATAGTTGGATCATTAAGAAGAATAGTTCTTCTTTTCCTCTTCTTAACAGGGTGAGTATCCACGTTTGAACTCACTATCTCTACATCTTCTATTTGTGTTGGAGTTTCAAATTCATCATTTCTAAATTCTGGCACTTTCTCACCAACTATGGTGGGAATTTGGGGTTCAGGAGCCTTAGGGTCTTTGGGGGAAGTTGCTCCAGAAGGTGAAGCAACTTGTTTTGAAGATTCTCCTAATTCTAACTTCCTTCCTAATGTAGGCATATCAAACTTCCCCAAAAAAATTTCCCATTTTCTTTTAGGTTTCTTACGGAAATGATATTTACAAATTAATTGAATTAACCCATGGTGTTTTAATGGCCCTGAACTAGTTTTGTATCTCTCTATTGAAGAATTAATAGAATCATTCAAGAAATGAGGAAAATTAACCCTTAGAGCAGGGTTTTCCTTCCCATGCCGCAAATGTGTTAACATGCGAAATGGTTATCCTACCACAGTGGTGAGTTGACCTTCACAAGTAAAATATCTAATAATCCATGCAACGATAGTACCCCAGGGTTCTAAGATAGAAGCTTGCTAAAACCGCTTATTTTTCTCCCCTAGTACTGACAAAGGTCACTGGTTGAGGATCTCCCCATCTAAGGAATAATTCTAATAATTTTTGATATTGAATTTGTGTGGTTTTAGATATTTTAATAATAGAATATTCTAACCCTGAAATAGAAGAGATAATTTTTGAACTCACCTTGAAACACTTCCCATGTAGAATCACCTTACCATTAGAATAGTTTTCTATAAGTGCATTCACCAACTTTTCATTATACCCTTTGAATTTCCTTAAAAAATCCAACTAGCCCTCTTCTTCAAACAGGTGAGAGATATTACTTAACCCCAACAACTTTTCTAGAGAAGCTGGCTTAGATTTCTTCTATGTACTGCCCATTTTTTTCTCTCTCTTGCTTACCACCCTGCTGAAACATTCAATAATGCTAAAGACTTGTGCACTGATATTTTTAAAAATATGATAAAACTATAATCATCCACTCTACTCTTGCTCAGAGCTTGCTATGTAATAATTTCAATTTGCATGAAGGGCCGCAAAAAGAGTAGCGTACTTAACAATTAATCACCAAATGGCTCAATTTACTAAATTGGGAAAGGAAACTATTTCCAATCAATCATATTTTATTTGAAAATAACTACTTATTTAAAGAAAAAATTTGTATTTACTTCCATGTCATGATTGCTTGAAGATCTTATACCTCTACCGATTTGACAGGATGATGCAAGGGTATTGGCTGAGGTGACAGTATAATTATTAGGACATGAATGAAGAGGCTCATGGATGATGAAGTCATAATGAAGATAGGCTATTACGATGGATTTTATTCATAATGGCAAAAGAGGGCACATGTACCAATGTACCATAATCAAAGCATCAAGAAAGATTTGAAAATTTTTCTAGAAAGGATTTGGCGAAATGAAAAATGAATAACCTCCGAAGCACGCATAAAGCATTCATTTAGACAAAGAAAATGGTTAAAGTTTCGAAGCACGTGTAAGACATGCATTAGGAGCTTGGAAAATGGATAAGTTCTAGAGTATCACCAAAAGGTGTAGCCAAAACGGTGATTGAATGAAAGTTCCAGAGCATCGTCGAAAGATGTAACCGAAGCAGCAATGAGATGAATGTAGCATCATCGAAAGAAGTAACCGGAGTAGCAACCAAATGAAAGTCTTGGAGAATTGTTGAAAGATACAGCCGGAGCAATAACCAAATGAATGTTCTGGAGCATCATCAAAAGTTGCACTTGGAGCAGTGACCAAATGAAAGTTCCAGAGCATTGTCGAAATATGTAGCCGGAGCAGCGACCAAATGAAAGTTCTGAAGCATCATTGAAAGATGCAGCTGGAGCATAGACCAAATAAAATTTCTAGAGCATCGTTGAAAGATGCAACCGGAGCAGCAACCAAATGAAAGTTCCAAAGCATCGTCGAAAGATGCAGCTGGAGCAATGACCAAATGAATGTTCTAGAGCATTGTTTAAAGATGTAGCCAAAGTAGCAACTGGAGAGAAGAAGATAATGAACAACACTAACTAGAACTTCAGGAGTTATATCATTCCACAAGAACATCCATCCAAAATGGTAGGCTGAAAGGCAAGTTCTAGAGCATCGGGCATTCAGACTGTCAAGTTCCAGAGCACTTGGCCACCTGAATGATCAAGTTCTAGAGAAGAATGAAAATACGTGTTAAGTTCAAAAAATTTATGAAAATGCTTTGAAAATAAATTAAGTACATGTCTTTTTATTACAAATTTTCATCCATTTTCAATTTTTTATTTTTTTATAAATATTTCACATAACAATAAACATTAAATCAAATAGACTTTACCTTGGCAGAGTCAATGCATTGGATGTCTCCTTGCATTTCTACCAGTTTTGTAAATTATTCTCTATTTACTGGTTTATGGTAAATACGTAGGCGATGACCATTAACTAAGCGAGTTCGTAAATCATAATCAATTGGTTTTAACTGAACTGTGACATTTGAGTAAACCTCAAAGATTTCATATGGCCCCAGCCAATGAGTTCTGAATTTTCCTTTATGGTCTTTATATCTTGAATCGAATAGAAAGGCCCAGTCACCATTATGAAATTCTCTCTCTTTAATATATTTGTCATGCCACACTTTCTATTGATGTTGAACTAATTCTGTTTGATGAAAAACATCCAAACAAAGCTCATCCAACTCATTTAGCTATAAAACTCATTCTATTTGAGCTCGTTTAAAATCTAGACCCAATTCCATAGCTGTTCGTAGGGTCTGAAGTTCAAATTCAATGGTGAGAAGTGGTTTCTTTCCAAAAACAAGCTCATAGAGATAGTTTTTGTTAGTATGTTTTCTAACTCCCTATTAGTCACCTCTACTTGACCATTTTCTTGAGGGTGATAAGGGGATGAATTCTTATGGCTTAGCTGAAAATGGTCCATAAATGCTAGGAGAACTTTAGACATAAATTGGGTTCCTTGATCTGTAACAATAGTTCAGGGAGCTCCAAATCGAAGAAATTTTCTTTTATAGATAAAGTCAGCAACTTGCTCTTCTCTAGAAACTCGTAAAGCTTGAACTTCAGCCCATTTTGTCAAATAATTAGTACAAACTAATATATATTCTTTCCCTTGCGAGGAAGGATCTATGGGGCCGATAATATCTAACCTCCATTTTTTGAATGGTTCCAAAGTTACTTGATGCTGCAAAGGCATTTTTGTCGAAGCAGTTGGTCTTCCTACTCTTTGACATTCATCACAATGACAAACATAATTTTTAACATCTTTATGCATTGATGGCCAATAATATCCAGCACCTAGAATTTTATGGGAAGTTCTTTTTGCAGAATAATGACCCCTCGAAGGATTATCATGACAGGCCCTCAAAATACTATAAGTTTCATCAGCCCTGACACATCTTCTCAAAACCATATCAGGTCCACAACAAAATAAAATCCTATTAATCCATTTAAATGGTGCACACTCTCGAATAAGTCATTTCTTTTGTTTTAGGGTAAGTTTAGGAGGTACCTCAGAAGTAGCTAAATAGTTGGAAATATCAGCAAACCAAGGAACCTTCATAGAGATAGAAAACAAATTTTCATCAGGGAACTCATCTTGTATAGGTGCTCGATCACCCTCTTCTTGTTTAATTCGATATAAAAAGTTTGCCACTTCATTAAATTTCCCTGGCTTGTCAAGTATTGTCACATTGAACTCCTAAAGAAGTAGTAACCATCTCATTATTTGATGATTAACTACAAGTTTATTCATTAAATACTTTACAGCTGAGTGATCTGTGTAAACTGTCACTTTATATCCTATAATATATTGATGGATCTTTTTAATGGCATGAACCACTACTAAGAATTCTTTCTCTGTTGTCATGTAGTTTCTCTCAGCAGACATTAAATTTTTACTAATAAAATATATGGCATATTTACCCCCATCCTCATCTTCTTGCCCTAATAATGCACCAATTGCATCATCCGAAGCATCAACATAAATGTGAAAGGGAAGACTCCAATTTGGTCCATGTAGTACAGGAGAAGAGATAAGCTTTTCTTTTATCATTTCAAATGATTTTTGACACTCAGACATCAAATTAAACTCCACATATTTTTGGAGGAGAGAAAACATAGGGGTCGTGAACTTACTGAGGCTTTCTATGAACCTTCTATAATATCCAGCATGTCCAAGAAAACTTTGAACATCTATTTGTGTTTGAGGTATAGTTAAATATTGTATGACTTCAATTTTTTTGGATCAACTTTTATTCGTTATGAGGAAATGTGATGGCCTAAGACTATTCCTTGTTCCACCATCATTAAACAATTTTCATGGCTAAGTGATAGTCAGTTTTCCTCACAAACCTCCAAAACCCTATCCAGGTTTTGAAGAGCTTCATCATAGGTTGACCCATATACTATGAAATCATCCATATAAACCTCTACACAATCCTTGACAAGTGTTGCAAATATAGCCAAAATGGCCCTTTGAAAAGTATCTAGAGCATTAAAAAGTCCAAAAGGAAGAACTCGGTATGCATGTGTACCCAAAGGAAAAGTAAACATTGTCTTGTCTTGGTCTTCTAGTGCTACCTGAATTTGGTTGTAACCACTAAATCCATCTAAGAAAGAAAAATATTTCCTCACAGCCAAATTGTCCAAAACCTGGTAAACAAATGGTAAGGGAAAATAATCTCTAAAGGTGGCTTTATTAAGTTCTCTATAATCCACAAAAATTATCCACTTGCCATTTTTCTTTGGTTCTACTACCATAGGTGACACCCACTTACTATCTAAAATACGATAAATAAATCCTACGCGAAGGAGTTTCTCAATCTCTACTTTAACAAGATCTTTTAATGTGGGGTTGAGTCTCCTCTATGGTTGACGAATAGGTCTTATATTAGGATCAGTATAAATGTGATGTGTACAAAAACTCTGGTGAAACCCTCTCATGTTTGTATAATCCGAAGAAAAATCTTTAGAACATTTTACCAACACATTAAATAATTTATCCTCTTGTATTTTTGTCAACCAACTATTGATATGGATAGTTTTTCTTGGTAACAACATAATTGTTTTTGTTCCTAGATAGGCCGAAGTGACAATATGTATTGGTTGTAACAAAGTGTTGAGAGGAAAAATATGAGGTATAAGTCAATGAAATCTTGTAATATCATCAACAAAATAATTCATTCTAGGAATCATATCAGCCAAGGGACAAGGCATCCCCATGGTAACATAATTTTGTTTCATCCCATTTATATCAATTGGTTATCCCAAAGTTTATGGTAGATCCTCTATCACTTCTTCACTAGAATTTATAGCCAAATGTGCAACCTCATTCACTAACTCATCCTCTAATTCTTCTCCATGATGTTTAATCACTACCATGGCTAAAGAGGCCAGACTATCTTGCCCTCTAAATTCTTCTGGTTCATCAACCCAGACTTTATTATATTCGGTAGGTTTAGTAGGTGGATATAAAAATAAACATTTACTATCTGTACCATGTGAAATGGTCATTCCTCCTTCTCTACAATCAATTTTAGCAGCGACAGTAGCAAACCATGGTCTTCCCAAAATTATTGGATAACTATATTTAGGTGTAAGTGATTGGATTATTTTAAAGTCAATTGGATATTCCCATCCATCAACTTTAACCAAAAAAATTTTTTTAACACCTTTTGGAATGGTTATAGACAGATTTTCCATCTACAAGACTATAGTTGTAGGATTGAAATATGTAAGAATTAATTTCTCCATTACATCCACCATCATTACATTAATATTTTCTCCTAAATCCACCAATGCATTGGGTATTACTACCTCATTAATTGTAATAGTAATAAGTAGACTCCTAGGATCATCATATTTTGGAGCAACAGTATTTCAAGACAAAAATTCAGCTAGATAACCATCAATGTGTACAATGTGTATAGTATTTATTTTCTTTGGTTTCCTTCCTAGAGTTCTAATACATAGTTGTTTGATCAATTGATTTAACTCAGGAATTTCCTTTCTTTCCTGCAGTAAAGGAACATCTATTTGAAATTGTTTAATTTCCTAGATTAATGCAGCTTCAGAAGCTAATGACATTTCTGGAGTATCTTTGAGAATTGTTGATTTCAAGTGCTCCAAAAATGGTGCTTGAGTTTTCTCCTTTGAAGGGATATCTGTTTTCTCCTCTGGAGGAATATCTTTACTAGACTCATTGAAAGACTGATGTTCCTCCTCCCAAGGTAAACCAACAACTCCTGCTGTCGAAAACTCAGTAATATTCGTAGGTAGTATAGTATCTTTCTCAAGGTTTTGAGAAATTATAGGTTCGTCCACTACTTCCTCAATAGTGGGTGATTGAAGTGTCCTACTGCAACGTAACTGAACATTCCCACAATGAATTGCATTAAGGCATGTGACATGATCTTGCTCCATAGTATATACCAGAGTATTTTGGCTACTATTCTTTGGATTGTGAAGTGTTTGTGCTGGAAGTTGAGGTTGATTCACCTGCTCAGTCTGAGGAAAATTCTGAGGTGGTGGTAACAAATTTTGCTGTTGATTCCTCTGAGGACCAGTATAAAGTCAATTATGTCCCAGATTCCATTGGGGAGCAATATGTTGTGGGTACCATTGTTGTTGTGACTAGTTGACCTTTGCTGATTTCCCCATGGTTGACTTGCCCATTCAGGAGATCCCCAATAGGGAGTTCCCCAAGTAGGTTGTGGAGGGTAGGGTTGATTCCAAGATGGAGGCCATTGATTACCAACCTAGTTATTCTAGGGTCTCCATGCAGAATTGGAATTCTGCGCATAAGGAAAATTACCTCCGTGGTGTTGATTTAGCACATTCATTTCTTCTTCAACCTGAGCAGTTTTTTTCTTAGTATTCTTAAGATCAGTAAGAAGCTCACATTTATTGGTAGCGTGAATTTTATCATAGAGTTGAAAAAAATTAACCTTATCTAAAGGGCACTCACATAAAAGATGTTTATTTTGACACCTAGGACAATAGATTGACAAAGTCTTAGGGTTACATGTCTTTGCTTGTATACCATCCAACTTAGTGTTTAATTCGACAAGTGTGTCTATCTTAAGATTTTCTATTTCTTCTCAGAGTTTACCTATCTTGTTATTCCCTATGAAAATATTTGTTTCTCGGATTCCTCCACGAGTACGTGAAAAATTGGGACACAATTAACATACGTATTCAAGGTTTAACTAAGACACATCACCTTTTCCCATTAAATCAAGACTTCTTCTTGCATCATCATCGAGTCCTTTAAGAAATATAGTCT
Source organism: Sequoia sempervirens (assembly GCA_007258455.2). Lineage (NCBI taxonomy): Eukaryota > Viridiplantae > Streptophyta > Pinopsida > Cupressales > Cupressaceae > Sequoia > Sequoia sempervirens. The sequence goes on along the minus strand of VDFB02271358.1, from coordinate 413,091,600 downwards.
TTGTTAGATTCCAGTTGTGTTTATGGTTTTTCCTTGATGACAAAATCTCTTTCAGTTGGTTCTCTTTGGTGGTCAGTCTCTGTTTGGATCCTTATGATTTATAATGACACTTCTTTGATGTCTCGTGGTTATTACAAAAAGTGATTTGTTATGTTTCATGATGATAAGAATTATGGTTCAAGTTATGAATGCTATTTCTGTGACTGACAAAGCTTGAAAGTTGGTTTCTTTATCGGGATGGTTCTCTTTGCATACCACAGGCATACACAAATCACCATGAGTGTGGCAGGGTCTTCCTGATCCACTTTGAAATGTCTAAGTTGACTATCGGCAAGACATTTCAGATGTCATGGCAATTGAATTTAACATACAGGCTAATTTCGACATGACATTCCCGTTGTCTTGGTGACCGACATAAGAAAGTTTATTTCGGAAAGACTTAATTGATATCACAGTGATCGGGATCCATCTCCAAGCATCTATCGGCATGACATTCTCTTTTGTTTCAGCAACTAAAATGGATTATATCGGCATATGTTATACTATCGGGATAAGGTCTTACCGATTTCCTTATGTCTCCCCGACCCGCTTCAGAATAAATTATATCAGCATGAGTTTGGCCATCGGCCTGAGGTCATAGCGAAATCATATTGTCTCCCCAACTAGTGCATGTCAAAGTCTATCAGCAAGAGTCTAAGGCTTCGGTGAAAGGTCTTAACGAAAAGGTTTATGTCTCACTGACTGTTGCATTGAATGTCTTATCAACATAAGGTTACTACTTCGGCAAAATGTTATATCGAATGTGCAATGTCACACCGACCTTGGTGGATGGATACTTTTCAGTAAGAGCTTGTGATATTTAAAGGGAGGTCTCAGTGACTCAGAGTGAATGAAGTCTTCTGGTATGACTCATGCTTTCGTTGAGAGGTCTCCCCAATATTGGTATGTTATAGCGACCCTCATAAGATAGAAGGGTGCATCGGCAAGAGAAACATTATGTTACAGCGACAACACAAGGGATTTCTATCAAAGGCTCATCAGTGTGAGATTGATACTGTCTTGTCGACTTGGAAATGGCAAAGGTCTTCAACATAGGTTTTGAATTGTCATGGAAATAATGTGTATCAAGTGGGCTTTCAGTAAAACAAAGATTGGTCTACGAGATGTCTCTCTGATATCTTAAAGCTATAGCAAAGCGGGTGAAACAAAATGTGCAGTTCTGTGAGAAACTTCTTGGTGACTTTGCATTGTCTTAGCGAAGGTAGTAGAAGGACACAACTCGACGAGAGTGTGTTGTAGTTACAGCGACTTACAAGGGATAAAGTCTTTTGGTGAAAAAAAACCTTATCTATATGAGGTCTCCTAGAAAGCAATTTGTCACGGTGAAAGGATTAATCACGCGGTCTTTCGGTAAGACACATAATGCTCTACGAGAGGTCTTCCCGACTTCACTGAGTCTCAGGGATTGGAAAGAAAATAACTCATGACTCTCGATGTAACATAATGAATTCATTATGTCTTCTCCCCGACTCTATTGGGTCATGGCGAATGCGATAGCTAAGGGGAATTTCTGGTGACTTAATTTCCTTTGGAAGGACTATCTAGATGTCTTGGCGAACGTTTAACTGACTCATAAAATGTGGCTGGCATGGTGCATTTCTAAAGATAGTTGCAAGCCGACATCATTGGTTGGCATCAAATCTCAGAATGGTTACATAGCAAAATATTCTCTAAGGATTTTAGAGGATATGATTTTCTGTTTGTGGGCAGACATGGCTTTGATGAAAATCTTTCTATTACAATTTGAAATCTCCTGATTCAGTGCAGAAATTAAAAGCTCTATGGATAGGGATTACTCTAATTTTTACCATCATGTATAGATCATTATGAATTAGCTTCATACTCAAAAATCAGCAAGAGAATTTTAGAATCTGGTGAAAAACACTTTTTGAAGATTTCTTCATAACTGACATACTTGAAATGTATAAAAGCACCAGTGTTGAAAACTGTGAAAGTGTTGCTGGCCATTAATTCTGAGAGATAGTTATTTTGGCCATATCAAGAGATGTATTGGAAAACTCTATAATACAAGAGTTGTATTCCTAGATTGTTAGATGCAGAGTGTTATGAACTTAACTATAAATAGAGTGATCCTCTGATATATTATGATTGTAATTCTGAAATCTATGTAAGGGGTTGGTGCTCCTTGAGATTGGTGTCTCTAAATGAGGGGTTGGTACTCCCTTCAAATGGTGCTCAGAAATTAGCCTATAAGGCATTGTTAAAAGTAGTTTTTGAAGTTTAAGCCAGTAAGGCAGTTTAGGAGTGGTTTTTTCTACCCCAGGAGGGTTTTCCACTCAGCAAATATTTTGTCTCTTTGTTCTTCTATGTGATCACTACTTTTATGTGTTGTTGTTTCAGTTCACTATTGGGTTTATTACTGTTCTCAATTATGTTTATGAATGATTACATTCAACTCATGAATGCTTTAATCAAAGTAATATTGAGATAAAATCTGAGCTATGTTTTTGGAAAATGCAAGATATCTCACTCAAATCATATTGTCATAAGTTGTCTAATAGACTAAGTTAATGTTGTCATATCTTTGTGCTTTCAAATGTGATTACTCTACTCTATTGTTGAAAGAAAAGGAAATCAGAATATGTAAAATCTTGGTCAAAGTTGAAAAAGTGTTGACACTGATTGATCCCCCCCTTTTAGTGTTTTTCCATAACTCCAACAATTGGTATCAGAGTGTTGGGTCCTTTGTTAGATCTAAACCACCTAGGATTGTTCCTGGTTTCTTGGAGAACTTTGGTTAATGTGGGAAAGAACTGAAGGAATAAGGGAAAAAGATGTTCTCAGCAAAATGCTATTCATCTTGTTCAACTTGAATCTAGTATAAGTAACAACGAGGAAGAGTTCATAAATAGTAGCTCTGAAATGGTAGAGTATCCTAGACCTGGAACTCCTCAGTTCGAAGAAACAAACTTTATTATATGGAAACATAGGATGGAAACAAACTTACTTTCTTTAGGATCTGAAGTGTGGGCAGTAATTGAAAAGGGTTGTACTACATCTGCAACATCTCCTTCCACTCTTGAGGAGAAGAAAGCACTTGAATCCAATAATAGAGCTATAAATGCTATTTTTAATAACTTTCCCAATAAAATCATTACAAAAGTCATTCATTATAGCAGTGCTAATGAATTTTGGGACAAGTTGACTGAAATGAATCAGAATAGTGAGTTGCAAGAGGAGATATCTTTGGATACTGAAATAAGTTGTGAAACATCTGAGAGTGAGGAAGGTTTAAACCTTCATAGTTTTGAAAAGAATTCCAAGGAGATTATTAATGAATATTTAAATGATCAATAAACTTGTGTAAAAGTAGATCAATCTTTGGGTGAAGTTAACTCTGAACAAGAATATGATGAACCTGAAAGTGAGGTTGATTTGGAAGGTGAACTCCTATGTGCCTTAGATACTATTAAGCAGCTTAGAAAAGAAAACCAGTTTTTAATAAGACAACTTCAGCAAAAAGAGAGTTTGGAAGTCAAGTTAAAAGACAAGGATGAATTGTGTAATAAACTAGAAAGTGAGATTGATTCTTTTAAGAAATATTCAGATAATGATTCCTTGTTAAAAGAACTAACTCTTAAGGAAAATATGATTATAAGTCAGAAAATTGAAATTGAAGAATATAAGAGGATTGCAGATGTTGTGAGTTCTAATTTGGAAATTAAAAAGATTGTTTTTCTAAAACTTGAAGAAGAGGTAGTTGGTTTAAGGAAAGGGCTTGAAAGTTTCAAGGCTCAATCTGGTAAATTTTAGAAATTTGATAATAGTACTAATATATTGAATGAGATGTTGGGCAGGCAAAAGCATTCTAAAGATCCTACAGGAGTGGGATATGAGGATGGACAAAGCTCTGCAGACAAATCTAAACATGAAACAGTGTTTACTACTTCAGATGGAAAGAAGTTTACAGCCAAGCAAACACCAAGAATGAAGGTTGATCTTGGTTATAGTATTGATGCATCAAAGGATAACATTGACACTAGAAGACAATCTAAGGTATTCAAAGAGAAAGGAAAAATGTCTTCAGATCTTCACATCCTTGGCATGATCATTCATTCAGGTATAATCATTCTTTCTAAGGATATTGTTATGTTTGTAATGACTATGGTCATAAGGAAATTGATTGTATAAGATGGTCAAATAAGAATCATTCTAATGTCCCTAGAAATGAAGATGTGGTGTGTTACGACTGTAACAATTTTGGTCACTTGAGAAGAGACTGTAGAATAAATACAAGTAAGAATAATGTAGGGAACAATGCTGGAAATGTATGTAGGAAGTCTTCTATTTCTCAGAACAATCACAAAGTCATTTGTTTCAGATGTAATAACATTGGACATAAAGTACAACAATGCAGTTTCAATAGAAAGATAGGTACTTCAAGCAAACAAGTGAAAAAGTCTTCATTGGAGTGGAGAAGAAAGAGCAATCAAGATGACAAGAAGAGCATTAAAGATGCTTCTGAGAAAACTCCTTGTGCACTCCTTGCACAATTGCTGCCTTCCAGCTCTTGAGAAGAAGCAAAGACTCAGGGGGAGTCTTTCATAGTAATACATTTTACCCCTATGGAGTCTAGAATGAGGTATGACATCTTGCACTTGCTTTTGGTGGTATAAGATGTAATGAAATGACCTGCAAATGCCACTATTTCATTCTGTTTTTGAAATACAAGTTAGAAGTACATAGAAAAATCTTTGGTGAGGTTGATGCTCAAGTCTTAAGGTATTGAATGAATCTCTGCATTAAGGAATGTTTTTGCTTAGTCTAGTGGTTGACAATTTTCAGAAGTTTTTGATTTGAAAAGTGCACTTTGTTTTTAAATGAACCTTTTGGATGCTTGGGTTTTTGGAAATAATGGTATGTCCTTATGACATCTTTGAGCAGTGTGGAGACATATAGATGAGTTCTTGTTGTATCTCTAAAAGAAGGTTGCAAGAGTCTGATAATAATCACACAGAGGTATAGTAGTTTAGTGTGATCGGATGGGTGACTTATTCTGAGTATGTGTGTTCAGCAGTCTGATAGAAGCATTTGCTGAAATATATTTTATATATCGTGACCTTGCAAATGGAAGAATTTCTAATGTTTCAAAAAGGTCTTCTTGGTCTCTTTGTTTTGACTACATAAGGAGGGTCGGTGCTGAGTCTATATGCTGCATGTTTTACAAATGATGTATACTCTACCTGTGTTTAATGAAAAGATATTGTGTGTTCTCTTTGTGCATGGTATGATGAGAGGAAGTATGTAAAGACTATACATAGGTTGAGGGATTGTTTCTATTGTTCAAGTTGATGCTGTGCTGGTGGAGTTACCTTAGTTATAATGTATTAATCTTTGCACCTGATTTGTCTTGAAGTTTTGTCTTTTGCAGTACTAAACTTTTTAGGTTTGAGTGCCTTAAGGAAGATCAAACATGTTGAAGATATGGTGATTTCTTAAGAGAAAGGATGGCTGTGCAAATCTTATGCTAATAAATGGAAAGAAAAGAGTAGTGATGCTGAGTCTGGTATATGGTGAACAAGTTGTGAGTTGTGACTGAGGTTACTTGTGCTAAGAAGAGGTCTTCAATCTTTAGTTGGTTCTTATGGTATATGGTTGGCTTCTCAGTTGTGTTTCCTGGCATTGCACATTCTTCTCTTCTATCCTTTGTCATTGAGGAAAAAAGGGACAGAGTCATTTGTGTTTTGCCATCAAGGACAAAGGGGGAGTTTGTTGGATTCTAGTTGTGTTTATGGTTTGTCCTTGATGAAAAAATCTCTTTCAGTTGGTTCTCTTTGGTGATCAGTCTCTGTTTGGATCCTTATGATTTATAATGGCACTTCTTTGATGTCTCATGGCTATTACAAAAAGTTATTTGTTATGTTTCATGATGATAAGAATTCTGGTTCAAGTTATGAATGCTATTTTTGTGACTGACAAAGCTTGAAAGTTGGTTTCTTTGTCAGGATGGTTCTCTTTGCATACCATAGGCTTACACAAATCAGCAGGAGTGTGGCAGGGTCTTCCCGATCCACTTTGAAATGTTTGAGTTTCCTATCGGCAAGACATTTCAGATGTCATGGCGATTGAATTTAACATACAAGCTGCTTTTAGCGTGACATTCCTATTGTCTTGGCGACTGGCACAAGAAAGTTTTTTTCGGAAAGACTTAATTGATGTCACAGTGATCAGGATCCATCTGCAGGCATCTATCAGCGTGACTTTCTCTTTTGTTTCAGTGACTGAAAAGGATTATATTGGCATATGTTATACCGTCAGGGTAAGGTTTTATCAATTTCCTTATGTATCCCCGCCTCGCTTCGAAATAAAGTATATCGGCATGAGTTTTGCCGTCGGGCTGAGGTCATAGCGAAATCATATTGTCTCCCTGACTAGTGCATGTGGAAGTCTATTGACAAGAATCTAAGGCTTCAGTGAAAGGTCTTAACGAAAAGTTTATGTCTCACTGACTGTTGCATTAAATGTCTTATCGGCATAAGGTTACTACTTCGGCGAAATGTTATATCGAATGTGCAATGTCACACCAACCTTGGTGGATGGATACTTTTTAGTAAGAGCTTGTGATATTCGAAGGGAGGTCTTAGCGACTCAAAGTGAATGAAGTCTTTTAGTATGACTCATGCTTTCGTCGAGAGGTCTCCCCGATATTGGTATGTTATAGCGACCCTCATAAGATAGAAGGGTGCATCGGCAAGAGAAACATTATGTTATAGTGACATCACAAGGGATTTCTATCAAAGGCTCATCAATGTGAGATTGATACTATCTTGGTGACTTGGAAATGGCAAAGGCCTTTAGCTTAGGCTTTGAATTGTCACGGTGATAATGTGTATCAAGTGGGCTTTTGGAAAAACAAAGACTGGTCTACGAGATGTCTCTCCGATATCTTAAAGCTATAGCGAAGCGGGTGAAACAAAAAGTGCAGTTGTGTGAGAAACTTCTTGGAGACTTTTCATTGTCCTAGTGAAGGCAGTAGAAGGACACAACTTGGTGAGATTGTGTTGTAGTTACAGTGACTTACAAGGGATAAAGTCTTTCGGTGAAACAAAACCCTATCTATATGAGGTCTCCCCGAAAGCAATTTGTCACAACGATAGGATTAATCACGTGGTCTTTTGGTAAGACACAGAATGCTCTACGAGAGGTCTTCCCGAATTCACTAAGTCTCAGTGATTGGAAATAAAATAACTCATGGCTCTCAGCGTAACATAATGAATTCGTTATGTCTTCTCCGCAAGTCTGTTGGGTCATGGTGAATGCAATAGCTAAGGGGGAATGTCCGGTGACTTAATTGCCTTCAGTAGGACTATTTGGATGTCTCGGTGAACGTTTAACTAACTCATACAATATGGCTAGCATGTTGCATTTCTAAAGATAGTTGCAGGCCGACATCATTGGTTGGCATCAAATCTCATAATGGTTACATAGCAAAATATTCTCCAAGGATTTCAGAGGATAAGATTTTTTATTTGTGGGAAGACATGGCTTTGATGAAAATCTTTCTATTACAATTTGAAATCTCCTGATTCAACACAGAAATTAAAAGCTCTACTGATAGGTGTTACTCTGGTTTTTACTATCATCTATAGATCATTATGAATTAGCTTCATATTAAAAAATCAGCAAGAGAATTTTAGAATCTGGTGAAAAACGCTTTTTGAAGATTTCTTCGTAACTGACATACTTGAAATGTATAAAAAAACTAGTGTTGAAAATTGTGAAAGTGTTGCTGGCCATTAATTCTGAGAGATAGTTATTTTGGCCATATCAAGAGATGTATTGGAAAACTCTGTAATACAAGAGTTGGATTCCTAGAGTGTTAGATGCAGAGTGTTATGATCTTAACTATAAACAAAGTGATCCTCTGATATATTATTATTGTAATTCTGAAATCTATGTAAGGGGTTGGTGCTCCTTGAGATTGGTGTCTCTAAATGAGGGGTTGGTGCTCCTTGAGTTGGTGCTCAGAAATTAGCCTATAAGGCATTGTTAAAAGTGGTTTTTGAAGTGTAAGCTAGTAAGGCAATTTAGGAGTTGTATTTTCTACCCAAGGAGGGTTTTCCACTCGACAAATCTTTTGTCTCTTTGTTCTTCTATGTGGTCACTGCTTTTCTATGTTGTTGTTGTTTCAGTTCACTATTGGGTTTATTACTGTTCTCAATTTTGTTTATGAATGATTACATTCAATTCATGAATGCATTAATCAGAGTAATATTGAGATAAAATCTAAGCTATTTTTTTGGGAAATGCAAGATATCTCACCCAAATTATATTGTCATAAGTTGTCTAATAGACTAAGTTAATGTTGTCATATCTTTGCGCTTTCAAATTTGATTACTCTACTCTATTGTTGAAAGAAAAGGAAATCAGAATATGTAAAATCTTGGTTGAAGTTGAAAAAGTGTTGACATTGATTCACCCCCACCCTCTCAGTGTTTGTCCATAACTCCAACAGTCTTTAGAATCTCAACACTAATGGTTGTTTCCCCACATTGTTTAGATAAGAAAAGAAACCTATCCAAATAGTCTTCTAGACTCTCATCTTCATTCTTCCGAAGATTAAACAGTTCCTCCTTATGATCACTCATCGTACAATAACTCTGATATTTTTTCAAAAACACAGTCTCCATTTTTTTCCAAGTTGTAATACTTCCAAACAATAGTCCCATAAACCAGCACATGGCTGAGTCCTTGAAAGTAGAAGGAAACAACTTCAGTTTCTGGTTGTCATTTTTATAATCATAGGTTTGGCAAAGGACCTTAAATAAAAAAATAAATTGTTCTAGATCTTCCAAAGACAATCCACGGAAGGTTGGAAGGAAAGCTGGAAAGCTGGAGAGATGTTTTTCATTGTTGTATCATCATTTGCATTGAGAGTAATAAGATAAGTGAACGTTCTTAGTCATGGAGGATCATTATTATTATGGTTTGCATCATTACAGTTGGCTTCTAACCTCTGATCTCCCATGATGTTTAGAGAAATATGCTCCTTGACAATAATTTTGCTAACCACAAGTTGCACTATAGGATGATCTTCAAGTAGATAGTGGAAATCCTCAGGTGGGTTAGGCTCAAGTAATTCGTCAGTAGAATGGTCTTCTGAGCCTTAGGCCTCCCTTTGTATAACTAGAATGTATTTTGGGGGGTCTTTGGTATAAATCATCCTTGAGGGCCTCTTTTCCTGACCATGCAGAAAAGGAAGCAACATATAGTATTTTTGTCCTAAAAGAGGTATTCTAGGTGTCTTGTATTAACACTTAAGCAAAAGAAGCTAAGGGTTCCCTGACAACGGCACCAAAAAGTGATAGGATGTCATTAGGTCCCATTAATTTAGAATATAATATTCAATTTGTCAATCGCATAGTGTTCAAGGCAATCTGCAATAGAAGAGGTCTGGAGTATCTCCCTTAAGTTTTCTAACTTTTAAGAACAAGTTAAGATTAACTCTGAATTCAAACTATTTAACTATCAAACTATAAAGTATTATATTCTTAAGAAAATAGAAAATGCTTGAACTATAGGAATAAGTATACTAGTTTAGAAAGCATAATGAATAAATTAACAAGCATTAAAACAATGAAACTAAGAAACTAAAAAATTATAAGAGCAGAAAAGCTTATAGCAATGCATAAAAAAATTCCTTAACAGTAAAAATTCTAATAGTAAATAACAGAGACTATGGAAGTGAAAAGAAAACAAATAATTTAGAGCTAAAATCTTAGAACAGTAAATTAAAATGACTCTCTATAGAACATTATAATAAAAGAAAACACTTATCTACTCCTGCCGAGTGGCCAAATCGTGCGAAAACACATTAATTCGCAGCTCACATACACAACTATTTCAAGAACACTTCTATTGATCATAGTTATCATCCATAACTCATAATTCATAATTTCAGATAACAATCTCTTTATTCATAAACTTTGGAAAACATTCTAAGATTATAACATTACTTTTCACTGTGTGTATCTTACTTTCAGAGACTGTATCTTTTATAGAGAAACTGTAACTACATTCTATATTTTCGATGGTATGGATAACCACTGAAAATATCTAAACAGGTCTATGGATAACCCATATATCTTTAATCCTATTACACAATTTTTAAGAGGCTCAAGTCGACCCATAAAATCTTTAATTCAAAAGATAACAGAAATAAAAAAATATTAAGAACAACATCTTCGGTCCATCACCCTGAAGTTCCAGAGCATTTTTCCAGCATATCTCTAACTGTTCTGGAGCACGTGCCAGTTGGATGCTTCAATCTGTAACTTTGATTGACCAATTATTATGTACAAAACACTTAAAACAACCCATTAAATCTGAATTGGAAAATTACTATAAGAAATCAAAAGAAATAAATTTTATACAAGTTCTTACTAAAATTTAAAAGCAATTATTTCTCCTAAAATTTAATTAATTGGCAGAGGATAGTGAAAATAGAATATTTTATTGAATATTTTTTATACACACCGACTAATGCCTTCCAATAGTATGCAAATGGTTGCAAAGTATGACTTCATATGGATCATACAAACTATGTGTATTTGTATTACCCTAAACATTTATCACCCTAAAATCCCTAGACTAGGGTTATATCACCCCTGTCTATGCATTCTAGGCTTAAATTTCATGTATAGGTGCTCCTTCATTTGCTCATTCTAGGTTTGTATCCATTTCAGTAACTTTTCTTTTTTGTTTGTGGTATAATTATAATTTTTAAATCTAGGGTTATACCAATTAGTTTATTCAATTACACACATAAAATCTACCCTCTTTACAAGAAAGGAACCAAATGCTAGTATACTATCTCTCCATTTAGCTAGTTAGCCAATCATCAAAACCTATTTTTATTTTTCAAATGTTATGTCTAAAAGGAAAGCTTACATATAAGCTTATTCACTTGTTGTATCTAGATCACTTTTCCACTTAATAGTTACAAAACTTATATAATCTTGCTCACAATTGCAATAATAAATATCTTGAAGGAAAATTTCCAAATACAAAGGAAAATAACATATTTACTATTTAAAACCCTACAAAATATTGACAACTAGCCAAGAATACAAATTGTTACAAAAAATTACGCCTCTATAGATACATCTCTATAAGTTCTAAGAGTGGATCTAATGATGGAAACAATATTAGAAATCAACTCTTATGAGGAATAAAAAAATCATACACGTAGATTTCTAGTATGAAAAATCATGTTTGATAGAGGAAATATTGCAATATAATGTTTCATATTAACTCAAACTATCATCATCGTCTATTTTATATTATCACACATAGAAACACACATTAATTTTGACAAATATATGTTCAAACTTAATAAAACCTTCATCAATGCATGCATTTTCATTTTGAGCAATAAAGGAAAGATGGATTGAGTGTTTAGAGATGTAATAATTTTGAAAAATATACTAAGAAGTGTAGTAATAGAAAAAGTTATCCCTTTTGCTTAGTATTGGATAATTAAAATTAACCTAAGCCTTGATTGGTGTTGTAGTGTGATTTACACATTCACATTAAGTTTAGGACCTTTCTAAACTAAATAAACTTAATTATGCCTTATTTAGGGTGTTGTAAAGTGTACATCTACACTTTCACACTAATCTAGGGCTTTATTTAATAAAATGAGGTTAATTTGACCTTAATTAGCCTCTTCAATTCAAATCCAAGCCTAGTTAATTGTAGATTCTGAGGGATAAAGCCCAAAATTCTTAAATGATATTACAAAAAACTTAATTTTACAAGGCATGAGTCCTAGGATACTGACCTAGGACTCATTTTCCAACTGGAAAATGGGTCCTCACTAGGTCATAGGATTATGTTTTTACATAAAATTTACATACCCAAAGTGCATCCTATTTAAGTTTGCTAGGACCTATTCATCACATGGAAAATGGGTCCTCAATCAACCCTATAATCCCCCCTTGGGATATGTTTTTGGTATTATTTAATGATTTGAAAACCTAGATCTAATGTTGGCTTGTGTTATTTAAATTTCTAGAATTAATCTTAAGGTATAAATAAATAAAAGGCTATTTCACTTAGTTTCACCTAGAAACTTTATGAGCAAGTCCTAATAGAAATTTTATGAGATCAAGAGTTCACAAGAGTATTCCTAAGGTATTCAAGGGAAGAATTGTAGAAGTTTATTGCATCAATCAAAGATCATAACATCATGTCAAAGTCATGCATATTGTTGAGTTAATGTGATGATGTAGCATTAGTGATCAACTTCAAGTGTTCAAAGATATTTTCTTATTCCATGTTCATGATCAAGATCTACATTCCTTAAGGCCACTTCATGTTATGTTTCAGATTTGCAATCCAATGTCCAAACAAGGCGTGGTGAGTAGTGACATTATATTGTTTATTCATCTCTCCTTTTATGCATTCACTTCATTACAAAGTTTAATTACCCAGGTGGGTTTTGACAAAGACAAAACCCTATCTCCTAAGAAAAAACATTTTTTTTAATCCTTTGATGTGTAATTGTAGGTTTTAGATTGAAGAGCAATTAGAAAACAAAATTTGTCAACTTAACATTGCAAAAGTTATCATCCTTCTTGCAAGATCATAGAAATTGGACTATGAAATAGTCAATGGCATCAAAAGGAATTGAATATTGACATATAACTATCATATTTATATTTAATCACCTAAACGTTGTCGCTAGCCTTGATTTGGTGTGGAAGGAATGATCAATACGTGAAGTGGGATTTAATATTTATGAGGGCACCAAAAGTTCTATTTTGAATGGTGTATCTATCCTTAACCCTATTTTTTGAGTATCCTAGTGTAATTCCATTTGGGTGTGATTCCATTGAAGTTTGGTGTTAATTCATTGCAATTCCTCTTATAGTATGAGGAATTTCTTTCTTCTATAATATCTATCCATGTTTGTTTTAGGTTACTTGATTGAATCCTTATTAAGTTATCCATCAAGCCTTGGTGCTTTTTAAATTTCTATTATTATATATATATATATATATATATATTGCAACAATGGAAAGATTGAAGGAGTTTTCATTGATATCAACTGGTCAATTTATTATCTACTAGTTGTTGTTGGTTGTATATGTCAAGGATATTGGGAAAAATGTAATAAAGAGATGTTGTAGGTATTTAGTGGTTGCTTTGAATTTTGGTCCATATTTTCTCCTATGGTTGTGCAATTCAAATATGTTCATGGTTTTTAGAATATGCTCTATTCAAATTTTTTACTGTTGCAAGTTGTGTTGACAAGTTGTGAACCATGGTTTTTCGTGTTTCTGGTTGAGGTTTGAGAGAAATATTGTTTGTTTGGATTTATTTTTGATGAAGTATTATGATGAGTGATTCTAAAGTTGAGTCACCATAATTATAATGAAGTTAATTTCAGTATTTGGAAAGTTCATGCTTTATGGATCTATGTGTTTTACAGTGGTTTGGTTGACCATGTGTCAAATAGACTTTCGTGAATGTTGATGTATGTGTTTAGTGTGACATTGATTCTATTAAGTAAGTTTGTGTGTTGTGAGTGTGGGAGATCAGTGTGAAGCTTAATGTTGAGTTTCTAGATGTTGTGAGCAGAAGATGAATTCTATCATTCATTCAAGTTGATCAAGTGACTATGGTGGAATCCTTTGTTTAATTGGGATTGTAGTCTCTCTATAACAATTCTTCTTTGTCTTCTTTGTATCTTAATGGTAGTGAGCCCTCCAGGTTGTAGCCCTATTGAAAAATTATTCCATGTTCTAGTTAGTGAGTCCTTGTTTTAGGTAGTTATCCTTTTTGTAATCAATTTTGATATTATGTGTAGTGTGAGTTAATCCTCATCATGGTTTTTACATGATAGGGTTTTCCATGTAAATATGGTGTTATTGTGTTTATGTGTTGGATTTTAGTTTTTGCATTGGCATTTGATGATTAATCATTTAAGTAACTTTTTAAGTATTAGTTCTGGTGATTGAATAAAAGGTTTAATTATTTGACAAATAATTCACCCCCTCTTAGTTGTCCTATTCAAAAAATTGGTATTAGAGCAAGGTGCCTTGGTGAAGAGCTTAATCGCTTCAGGAAGGTTTGATATGGATGGAAAAATGGTCTTGGATTATCTGAGGTTTAGTGGAACTAATTATTGTATCTGGAAAGTATTGATGGAAGAATATCTAGAGTATTGTGGATATGATGTGGAGAAAGCATACAAAAATCCTTGTAATCCTCTCACTAATGGTTCAAGTATGCATGAAGAGATCAAATAACATGAAGTGAACAATAATAAGTTCATCTTGAAGACTAGTCTTGTACATTCTGAGTTGATTAAGGTTCAAAATTTGAAAATGGCTAAGTCTGAGATGCTTTGGAAAGAGCGAATGATGGTGATGAAAGTGTCAAAGAGGAAAAATGATAGAACTTGGAAACATAGTTTGATCTTCTACATATGTTTGAAGATGATAATATTAAAGCTTATGTATAGAGATTGGATGAGATAGTGGCCGAAATGAGAGGACTTGGTGCTACTATAGATGAAACTAGGATTGTAAGGAAGATTCTTAGAATTCTTCTTGATGCTTAAAATGAGAAGATGAGTGCTATTAAGTAGACTATAGATTATAAGACTTGTACTAAGGATCTATTGTTGGTATTTTTGACATCTTATGAGATGAGGAAGTCGAGTCTAAGAAATGGGTGCAAACCAGAGACTTCTTTTAAAGCTACAAAAGCTAAAGATCCAAATGAAGAAAAATTTGATGAAATAGAAGGTAACTTTTTAAAAAGAATGAGGTAAGGATTTGTTAAGTATGAAGTTAAGTTTCTCTTTAAATTCCTTAGTTGTAGAGAAATATGTCATTATGTTGCAAAGTGTCTAAAAAGAACTAAAATAAATAAACAAAGCTATGAGAAAGAAAAGAAAGGAAAGAAGATTAATAGAGCTTATTATGTGAATTGGAATGGTAGTATATCTGATGAGGATTCAAAATATGAAGATCCTAATGAAAATGAATGCTTTTTCTTGGAAATTAGGGATGAACCTACTTCTAATTCTATAAAAATAGTTGAAAGAAATCCCTCCAGAGAAGGAGGAAAATTAAGGTACGATTATCTCTACCCTACATGCTAAACAAGAGAAAAATTATTGGGTAGTTGATAGTAGTTATTCACATCACATGACTACTGATAAAAGTAAGTTTTCCAAGCTTGAAAAATATGATGGTGGGTTGGTTATGTTTGGAGATGATACTGGTGCAAAAATATATGTGATAGGTTCAATAAGTTCTGATGGAAAGCATCATACTAACGATGTCTACTATGTTTAAAGGGTTTAAGGCATAATATTTTGAGTGTTGATTAGATGTGTAGAAAATGATATGATCTTGTGTTTAAGGATGAGACATGTGAGATCAAAAAAGGATCTAAAACATTGATTTATACAGGAAAGAAATATGAAGGGAATATCTATCAACTTAAGGGTATTGATGGACAATGTTGTATGGCTCAAATTAATGATAGTTGGTTATGAAATAGGAGAATGTGTTCCATGAATATTGATAACCAAGAAAGGATTAGATTTGTTCAATCAGTGAGAGATTTATCAAGAATTACCAAACCCATTAATTCTATTTGCATGTATTGTCAATTTGGAAAGCAATCAAGAAATCATTACAAATAAAAGGAATAGTCCACTGCTAGACCACTAGATTTAGTTCATACAAATATTTGTGACCCTAAAAGAGTAAGAAGTATACTTGGTGAAAGCTACTTTATGATTTTAATTGATTATTATTCTAGATATACATGGGTTACATTTCTTAGAGAGAAATTGGATGCATTAGATAGATTCAAGACATTCAAAGCTATGTTTGAAAATGAAGTAAATTTGAAGATCAAATGCTTAAGGTATGAAAAAGGTGGAAAATTCATCTCCCATGAGTTTAAAATGTTTTGTAGAGTTCATGGAATAAAAAGATAGTTATCTAGTCTAAGAACTCCTTAGTAGAATGGAGTTGTTGAAAGGAAAAATAGAGAAATCACTACTAGATCAATGATTATTAAGCCTAGTTTATCAGAAGTTTACTAGAAAGAAGCTATTCATATTGTTGTTTATGTATTTAATTGAGTTCAAGCAAAATAAAATGGTACAAAGAATTCCTACAGTTAAATATTTCAAGGCATTTGGAATCAAATGCTATATCAGAAGAGATGAGGAAACTTTGGGTAAGTTTGATGCAAGAAGTGATGAAGGAATTTTTCTTGGATATTATACTAATAGAAAGGCATACATATGTTTCAATATAAGACTAACAAAGATTGTATAGAGCTCAAATGTCAAGGTTGATTAGAAAATAAAGAATCCTATTGACATTGACATATATGATGAACCTAATTGTTTAACAATACAAGAGATTGTGGAGAAATAAGAAAAATATGAGTAGGGGAAGGAAGATGAACATGATGAAATAGAAGAATATGCTTCGATGATGTCCCCTAATACATAAAAAAATGTACAAAATAAGGGTAAAAGCAAGAAGTTGGGTATACAAAAAACTCAAAAAGTGGAATTTTTCTGTTGTTTTTCAAAATTTGTCACACTAGGACTAAAAATTTGAGGCACTTACACAATGAGTCTTAAAAGAAATTAGAAAAATGAAAGTTATAATTTTGAATCTAGTCTCCAAATATGTAAATTATTCAGGTACCTAGATTATATAAATTAAATTTTGATAGGGATATAGAAAAACCACTTTTTAGAAGTCCCTGTTTCTTTACCATACCAAGCACATGTACAGACACCACTTTTTGACCCAAAAACAAGTGTTTTTATTATTCATTTTTGGAAAAGAGCTAACAAAATGAATATTTATGTGGATTTTTTTTGTAATTTTTTGTTGAATATATTTTTTTATTGAATTTTTGTTGCCCTTAATTGTTGTTTTTAAAAATCAATGTGTACGGACAATATAATTAGACCTAAACTAAAATTTTTTTGAATCTTTTTTTTCATTGTGTAGAGAATTTTTTGAAGTTTGATGTCATCTAATGTTTTTACAAGAAACTTAAACAAAAAAAATTTATTAAAAAACAAAAAAAGCTTGATATTTCAAGTTTAAGGACTAGTTTGGTTAGAAATTAAATAAAAAATAGCAAACATAATCCAATTAAATTAAAAATTTGATATCTGGAAATGAGACATTTTGTTCTCTAATGGGTTTTAATTTTATAGATTGATTTAGAAAAAAAGTCCATGAGCCATATTGCCAAAGTTGGACATTCTTTTTCAATTTTCCTTAGTTTTTTAGTTGTAGGTCAAAGGCTAAGGCTTAGATTGTCAAGCCTTTCCCAAGCCTAAAAATAAGGCTGCATGTGGGTTGAGAAGTCAATTTTTAAATAATGCATATGTTTTTTTTTTAAATGTGTACACATTACAAAACACATATGTGTTCTTTATTTTCTTGATTATCTATAAAAATAAATACTTTTTAGAAATGTGTACGCATTTTAAAATGCATACCCATTTCATATTACAAAACGTGTATTCATTTTAAAATGTGTACACATTTCTAAAAGTTATTTAATTTTTTAAATAAATGACTTGTGCGTGTTATAAAACACGTGTTGTTTATTTTCTTAGAACCAAATATAATCTCAATCCTAACCTATGGGCTTGCCATGACCCAATTATCAACTAGGGTGAGGATTGTCCAACACTTAAGTAGAGTAACTACTACTCTACTTATTCTCCTCAATCTCTATGAAACCAAGGGACGGTAATCCATTATATACTTATAATATTTCACACTTGGTTAAGAGTATTCTTCACACAAATGTACAGTTTCATGAAAATTACTCTATCAAAAGCTTGACAAACCTTAGATAGAAGCGCTATTTATTTTCAAGAAATGCTCCTTCATACATAGGGTTGGGATATGATAGTTTAAAGTGTGTTAAATCATTTGTCATCTTAAGTCCTAGGCTCAATTTAGTACTAGCTCAACAAATCATAGGATAAACTAACCAGATAATTGTTGCCTCATCTAAGGTAGAACAAGAATTATAGCTAGTGATGAACCCATAATACAATCCTAAATGAAATATAGAAAGTAATGGACTATTACAATGTTACTTTGTAACATCTAACTCACTATGTTTACTATATACCACTTCCTTAATAAATCCTATAAGCTCTCCTCACAAACCAATGAATTTATTTTAGCATTTAATCAATTCTTTGAATTTAAGAACAGAACAAATTCATTCATTTTGTGCAAGTGACAAAAGACATATGAAGTTGTTATCAACAATTTTCATTCACAACTTGAGAGAAAACACAGAGGAGAGTAAAATTCTTAAAAGCTAATATTCATCTTCATTTATGATATTTCCTAGTAAAATAGATTCAAGATTTATACACAGTATAATTTTCATTTAATACTTGCTTCCAATATATCTACCGGAATACCTATTAACATTATATTTTGGTACTTGAGTTGAGTATCTACCATAACCCTATTTTGGACTCAAAAATTTGAACTCTCTCATTTTCAACCATGAAATCCCCTTTATGTAATAGGGAAGCAAGAAGCCCCCGACTAATTTACAATTTCAATTTCAATTTTGAGTTCATTTGAAAAACCTAATTTCAACTAACATCTCGAAGGACTCCCAAGGAGGTTTCATACATATTCATTTTAGAACAAGGGAAGAAAAAAACATGTGAAAAATGTTAGCTGTCACTATCACATCATTTTTCATTGGGAACAAAAATATTTGGTTCATTTTATTTAAAAATTCTCCACATCAACAAAGGAAGGAAAAGATAAACCATGGACATGTATAAACTGATACCTCCTATGTAATGACCATGGTGTCATCAAAACTTAAAATAGAAGGTGACCCTTATTTAGAGTCATTGGTATCCAAAAATTCCCAACCACTTCTAGTTCTTGTAGCAATTAGAGGTACTATAAGCATGTCATCATTAGAACTATCATAAGGCACCAGGGAATGGAGATGATGTCCATAATCTGAGTCATTCTCAACTTTGACATCTGAGGAAATGTTTGTTAGCACAATAAGAAACTTATGCTTCTCCTGATCAATTTAGTAGCTCTTTCCATTCTTCTTGGCCTTCACTCGCGACGCCAATTCCTTACCTTTGGGCTCAATCGCTTCCGTTGGGAGGGTCCTATTTCTAAAATGGTAAGTACTTTGTGGAATTGTCTTATTTTTATGGCCCCTGGCCCTAGTTTTTCCCTTTGCAATATTAGAGGAAACCATGGTTTCCAGCTCAGTTGCCTCATGGAATTTGGACATTCTCAACCGATTAGACCTGCTAGCTGGTGGGGTTTTCCTTACCAATTTTTTCCATTACTTCAGAGTTTACAGAATGATATTTAAGTCTTTTGATTCAAAACTCACAAGAAGAGTACCCCAATCCCAGTGATAACACTTAATTCTAGTAGCAAAAGTCCTAAGTAGACCATAGAACTAAAATACATTCCAAGCCAAACAAGTCAAGAAAATTCTACTACCAACAAGCCATCACACAAACTATAGAATCAAAAGAAAATGAGAATAATCATTGATCAACTTGCAATAAATAGAGATTTGGAGCATGCAAAATTAATGATTCGAAACTCCTTGCGTGAGTGAACTAGTAGCATATCAATTTTCTTTGAATCTGGACTATTCATTTGAGAGCAATTAAGATTTCATCTAAGGTGGCCATGACCATCATTTTTTGACTATTATCAACTTGCTTCTTGAAAACAGTGATGTTATGTCAAATATTGACATGCTATTCCTTAACATTGACTTAATCGTACATTTTTTACCAATTTAGCTTGTATTGCCAACTCAACCTGTGCTCTTCATTTATATCAAAAAAGTACATAAGGTCGATTTGGAGAGAAAATTTCTTTGCGCTCCATCTCGCTGCATCGCTGACCCTTCCCTAATCCTCAGTTGCTTATTAGCGATGAATTTACTTATGTAAGAAGTTCCTTCCCATTGGATCATCTTTCTTTGAACATTTAATTGACATTCATCTAGTTCTTTCATTAATCCTATTCTTGCTTTGTGCAAGACCCCCCAGACACCGCCACATTGCTCCTTTCATTTATGGTTATCACCTGTTATTGATTTACTTCATCTACACTCACCTCTATCAATCATGAAAATATTTGTGTGATGGCCCTTATGCCTTGATTTAATTGCCTGACTCTCAGTCACATATGTCCCTTCATTGCACTCTCACCAATTATCATCTTCTCCCAAGGGTCATATCGATGATGGGAGACACCATGAATCATTAGATCTTAGACATGTGTACCTGTATAAAACAAATGGCACCAAAGATATGGCCCACAAGATTATATCAAAATTAGAAAAAGGAAAAAAACCCTTTATAAAGCATTGATCGCTTGTTGTTGATCTAGATCTTAGGCTTAAAAATAGATCCAAAATGAGTGATAAGGCCTCCATTCATCACTGATTCTCCTCATACATTGTGCAAGCAATCAACCATGAATGATTTACATTGTTTGTAAGGTTCATCATACATTGCTAATATGAGAACAACCTTTTAAACACATTCGTGATCATATGGTGTGACATCATATTGTTCATCGCTATTACAAATTTTCTTTTTAATGTCCATCCACAATGATCAATAATAACTAGAACCTCACTCAATTCTATTACAAAGTTGAAGGATTGAATGCCATTATCCATGAGTGATATCAAAATAAAGGACTTTTTATCACTCCTCAAAGTTATATAATGTACAATTATGAGTAAATCGGTGACGAGCGATGTAGGTACAAGGGTCATACAGACTTAAGTGAAAACTTTATGTACATGATTACAAGTTGTTCTAAAAAGGGGGGACTTCACTAGAGTGACATGAGAATGGTAAGGTCATAGCTTTGGAATCATGCAGATCAAAGGATGTAATGATCATGATCAACTGATTATTCCCTTAGCCTATAAAAAGGATGATTTAGCCTTGCCTAGTAGAGAAACCAATCATAGGATAACAATCATGTGATGATGAAAATAGGAGAATTTCCTCTTTATCCCCAACCAACAATAGAAACTTTACAACTAGCAACAAAAATAAAACCCTAAACCTCATATAAGAACCCTATAAGGGATCTGACAAATATTTTTTTAGTTAAAACTCCTAAGGTTTTTTCACGAGCACACCAAAATTTACAAAAAATTTGAAAGTACCATAAGTGGCTCTTTCTGGGGACATCTTTTCCTTAGTGAATAGAGAGAGAATTCAAATCATCTGGGAGAATCAGACCAAGTTCCTACTCCATTCGGCAATAGAGTCAAAAAATCTATCTCTTCCCCCAACTTCTTTGGTTTGACAAGTCAAACCACACTTGATGGCTCAAATTCCATCAAGAAAAATGTGGGCCCGCTCTTTCCTCTGTCATAAACAAAGTTCTCATCACACTTCACTGAGCCCAACTTGAAAATATCACTGCAATATGCCTTATCCTCATGTGGTAGTAATTCATAAGTTTTGCTGGTCACAATAGTATAAAGTTGAAAACAACCTCCCTTGATGTTTTTCTCATTACCATATTGCAACAAAAATTTATCCAGCTACAAAAAATGGCACTCATATGCTTCTATATCATTGGGATCATCAAGCTCAATCTGATTAGTAATTTGTTCCCTAAAAGTGAAACATTCATAAGAACTTATCACAAAACTTTGCTCATTATGCAAACTACCATCAATTGTGTGTAAAGAAACACATTCACTTATTGGCACATATTGTAGCTATTCCTCAACATGTTGGTGTAGAGAGTCATCAAGAATCTCTACCCTATCCTTATTCTTGTTCACTTTAATATTTTCTTAACACAATATATTAATATCTTCATAATCTAAAATTTGTTCAAAAGTGAGTAATTTCGGTTAAAAAAGATAATCTAGTTCCTTTCTCAAGTCAACCTCTATATTCACATGAAAAAACTCATAAATAGGCTCATTTAAATCAAGAAACAAATCTCATTCAAATCTATATTGGGACTTTCGTACTTCAGCCCATCAAACACATAGGATCCATGGTTGTTTGTTGTCTTTAGCTCTTCAACACTAGTTTCTACATTTGTACCACCTTTCTTACATTCATGTTCATCATATAATACATCAATGAAAAAAAATAGCTTATTTTCATTACCCAAATTATCACCATGGTGATGCCTTTCCATGTTTTGAAGGAATATCAAATACCCATTTTTCATATTTGCTATAACAAAAATCATTATCATTATCACTGTCAAAATCAATATGAGTATTACACAATCATAGAGGATTACTCATATGTGCATATTCCTGATATTCAATGGTTAGCAAATTTGAAATTTTTTCACTACTCAATAGACCATGATCCTGGCTGATTCTCTCAACTATTTCTTCCCCTTGTCCTTCAGTAGAAAAAAATGTTTTATCAAGTTGTGAATCTTAAAAAATCAAGACATTACCACTATCAAAACCTAGAAACTTTTCAAACTGAGTTTCAAAATTGATTTGACCATTTATATCCTTTTGAGAAAAAAGAGAAATATTTCCACTACCAGGAGCACTAGTGATTAACATGGTAGCACTTTTAACCTCTTTCTTTTCAAAAAAATACCTGTTTGTATTTGAAACTGAAGACCTTTGATGATTTGTATCCTCATAACTATTAGTCACATCAACATGTTTACTTACAAATGTGGATAGTAAACTTTGCACATATTCAATCATCATCTTTTCCACATTGTCTAAGCATGTGTAAGCCATTTGCATATTCAAAATTTTAAAATCCTTCAACAATACACTAGATCCCTCCTCAAAAGCTTCAAAATACAAATGAATACAATCTAAGATACAAGGTTTAAAAATTTTAGGGATTGGTGAAAGAGCAACAAAAAATTTATGACTGAAAGCAATGCTTGACTTTTCATCTTGTTTCTTGAGCTGTTTTAACTTTGTGACAAGATTAGAAGGTTCTCTTGGAAACTCCTCTCTATAAGCATCCACTAGTTTATCCCAGCAAGGAAAGGACTTCTTGGGAAAACTTAAGTACCAATCCCTAGATTTATCTTCAAGAGATCTGACAAAAAATCTTATCCACATATCCTAATCTCCAAATGAATGTTTTACCATGAAATTATAGAAATTTTGGACATGTGCATCTCCCTCATATATATCAATTATATCCATTAAATCTAGGCATCTACTTATAGAATCAAGATGGCATACTTTTAGCCTTATAATCAATCCATGACAAGTCTAATTGGGAATACAATGAATCAAAAGAATTGAAAAAAGGTGCAACAATTTGAATAGCAAACCTAGCATAATCATCTCTTATCAGGGCTTGCATATTCATTAGGTGTCTTTTCTTCAACTCTTTAACTCCCCTTTTGAATACAACTTTCAATTCTGACCTTATTCCAAGATTGTTTACATTATATTTCATGCTTCTTTTGGTATCAACTATCTAAGGATTATCAAACTTCTGAAGCTTCTTGACAATATGCATCCAAGTTTCTAATGGAATGATTATTTCTCTTTTATGATCCATGGATGTATGCAAACTTAGATTCAACTAATGGTGCACAATTACAACCATGATAAATTGAAAAACAACTATAAATAAATAGAAATCTTTGAGATATATTCTAATTCGATCCATACTTGCTACTTTGTGAATACAAATTTGAGTGAAACAACATATAGAATCCATATGATAGTTTTTAGTATGTAGAGAATTATCTACCTTCACACTTCAAGTTTTTGCAAATTTAAATAGAGCCTTTCAAGGTTAAAAACATCAAACCTTCATGTGTAAAAGTTGTAGAGCAGATTCACAACCTATTAAACAAGAAGAAAACATTTGAAGCAAGGATATCTTTATTTGAGTTCATCCAGCTGAGTCACCACAGGGCCACACAAACCACCTTTCTGATTTGAAACATATTTATTACATGAATGAGACGTTCATTTTTGTCTTGAATCTTTATAATGGTCTATAACATATTTGTATCAATGATACAAACATGTCCCCAATGGAGTCGCCATTTCTGTTGGTTATTTTTTTCAAACCAAACTTAATGTCAGTCCAAACCTATGGGCTTGCCACAACCAAATTAACAACTAGGGTGAGGATTGGACAACACTTAAGTAGAGTAACTACTAGTCTACTTATTCTCTTCAGGCTCTGTGAAACCCAAGGAGGGTAATCACTTATATAGTCATAATGTTTTACACTTGGTTAAGAGTATTTTTTCACATAGATGTACAATTTCTTGAAAATTACTCTATCAAATCCTTGAAAAAACTCATATAGAAGTGTTATTTATTTTCAAGAAATGACCTTTTCTTCTTAAGGTTGGGATATAGTAGTTTAAATTGTGTTAAATCATTCTTCATCTTATGTACTAGGCCCAATTCAGTAATGGCTCAACAAATCAAAGGATAAAGTAACTAGATAATTTTTGCCTCATCTAAGGAAGAAAAATAATTATAACTAGTGATGAACCCGTAATACAATCCTAAATGAAATACAAAACATAATGGACTATTAGAATGTTACTTTGTAACATCTAACTCACTATGTTTTCAGAATACCACTTCCTTAATAAATCTTATATGCTTTCCTCACAAACCAATGAATTTATTTTAGCATTTAATCAATTCTTTGAATTGAAGCACAAAACAAATTCATTCATTTTGTGCAAGTGATAGAAGACAAATGAAGTTGTTATCAATAATATTCATTCACAAATTGAGAGAAAACACAAAGCTCTAGTAAAATTCTTAAAAGCTAGTATTCATCTTCATTAATGATATTTCCTTGTAAAACATATTAAAGATTTATACACAGTATAAGTTTCATCTTATACTTGATTCCAATATATCTACCAGAATACCTATTAACATTCTATTTTGCTACTTGAGCTAAGTATCTACTATAACCCTATTCTAGATTCAAAAATCTAAACTCTCTCATTTTCAGCCATAAAATTCCCTTTATATAATAGGGGAGCAACAAGCACCCGGTTGAATTACAATTTCAATTTCAATTTTGAGTTCATTTCAAAAACCTAATTTCAACTAATATCTCAAAGGACTCCCTAGCTGGTTTCATACATAATCATATAAGAATAAGGGAAGCAAAAAACATGTGAAAAATGTTAGCCTTCACTATCACAAATTTTTTCATTGCGAACAAAAAGATTTGGTTTGTTTTATCTAAAAAATCTCCACATCAGCAAAGGGAGGAAAAGATAAACCATGGACGTGTATAGACCAATACCTCCTATGTAATGAAAATGGTGTCATCAAAACTTAAAATAGAAGGTGACCCTTATTTAGAGTCATTGGCATCAAAAAATACCCAACCACTTCTAGTTCTTGTAGCAATTGGAGGTACAATAAGCACGCCATCATTAGAACTATCATAAGGCACCAATGAATGTGGATGCTGAATATAATCTGAGTATGTCTCAACATTGGCATCTAAAGAAGTGTCTGTTAGAACAATAAGAAACTTTTTCTTCTCCTGACCAGTCTAGTAGCTCTTTCCCTTCCTCCTAGCCTTCTTCACTGGCAACGTCAGTTCCTTGCCTTTGGGCTCAACCGCTTCCCCTGGGAAGGTCCTATTTCTTAAACAATAAGTACTTTACACAATTGTCTTCTTTTAAGGGCCTTGGCCCTCCTTTTTCCCTTTGCAATATTAGGGGAACCATGGTTTCTAGCTCAGTTTCCTCCTCATGGAATTTGGACATGCTCAACCGACTAGACCTCCTAGCTGGTGGGGTTACCTTACCAGTTTTTTCCATCACTTCAGAGTATACAGAATGATAGTTAAGTCTTTTGATTCAAAACCCAAAAGAAAAGTACCCCAATCCTAGTGATAACACTTAATTCTAGAAAAAAAAGTTCTAAGTAGACAAGAGAGCTAAAATTCATGCCAACTCGACTAGGATAAGAAAATTCTACTACCAACAACCCCTCACACAAACTATAGACTCAAAAGACAATGAGAATAGTCACTAATCAACCTATATTAAATATAGATTTTGAGTGTGCATAATTAATGATACAAAACTCCTTGCATGAGTGAACTGGTAGCATATCAAATTTTCTTTGAATCTGGACTGTTCATCTAAGGTGGCCATAAGCATCATTTTTCAAATATTATCAACTTTCTTGTTGAAAATAGTGATGCTATCTCAAATATTGACACTTTATTCCTTAACCCTAAATTAATCTTACATGTTCTAACAATTTGGAATGTATCACCAACTCAATCCATGGTGTTCATTTATATCAGCAAAGTACATAAAGTTAGTTTGGTGAGAAACTTTCCTTGCACTCCATCTCACTTCATTGTTGATCCTTCCCTAATCCTAAGATTCTTATTAGCAATGAATTTACTTATATAAGGAATTCATGCCCATTAGATCATCTTGCTTTGAAGATTTCATTGACCACCATCTAGTTCTTTCACTGATCCTTTTCTTGCTTTGTGTGAGACCCCCATAACACTGCCACATTGCTCCTTTCATTTATGGTTATCACCTACCATTGATTTACTTCATCTACACTTGGCTCTATCAATGATAAAAATATTTGTATGATGGCCCTGTTGATGATGTTTTTTGCACAACAACAACTTAGACAGAATATGAAATCCTATCTCTCTAGAAAGGTGAATCTCTATCAACAAGCCTCAAGAGATAACCCCAAGGTCTCTAATGTCAGTTCTTGACAATGCATAAACAACTCAATGATAAATGTGAAAATGTTGGTAATCACAATGGGACCTTACTACAAGAAAAATACTGAATCTCAATTTATCAGATCTAGAAATATGATGATACTTCAATCCCAAATTTAATCCAAAAATCAAAGAAAATAACAAAAGATGAGGGTTTCAAAGAGATTTCTAAACTTAACACTAAACCTAAAATTAACAATGCACATGACCAACACTCGAAATGGACCAATCCCTCAAAATGGATTTCTACTTGACCTAGATGGATCTACAACATTATAGAAGCAATGAAATCTTCTAAGGTGTTAATATTTTCAAATAATGAACATTCATTCAAACAACCCTATTCCTGCTGAGATGAATAAACCCTCAGAATTGAACTAAGCACAATGAATATAAAGTCCAAGCTAACTTTACAAAGCAACTAACAATAAGTTGGTTGCAAAAAGTAATGACCAGGGATTGCTACAACACTTCAAATATTAAACCATGAACATCATTAAATCAAACCTAATTCTAAACATCAATCTTCCTCAAAGTAATTCTAAAGATAGAATAACAAGAACCATGCAAGATAAGAGAAACACAAGTATGGCACCAAATCACAATGTCATTACTTGCTTCAAATTATCCACAGTAGCTACAATTCCATCTTTTTGTTGCAACAGTTACTGAGAGCAACTACTTGCTAACTCTTTCTTTACTAAATTCACTCCTAACTATCTATTTGCGTATGTCTATTTCTCTTAACTATCTTTCTAGCCCTCACAAATGAGGCAAAATGCCATATTTATAGAACCCCCCAAAACATGTAAGCCTAGCCAAGTTTTTACAATAATAATAAGCCATATCAAGTCAGCCAAGATAAATTCAAAAATAGAATAAATGATGCATCGAATGCATGAATTCCATCCAAGTCAGTCTAGGATCTCCAATGCATAGCAAAATAATAGGGAAGCACAAATCTCAACGTAGCTCATCACTAACTAGCTTCCCCTTTGTCTTTATTCTAATCCAACATTTCATGAACCTTCAAAATAACTTTATCCAAGTCGGCCATAAGAGCCAAAGGAAAAACCTTGAGTTGGCTTTCTATTGATGTAATGTTTTCCCTTGATTCTTTCACCGATTTGTCCCAATCAACTTTGTATGTTAGATATTTATCAATCATAACAAGGTAAGTAGCCACATCATCTAGCTGGTGTTCAGTCACAAGATCACCACTAGCTAGAGCATACACATTCTGCAACCACCCTCTCAACTATTCTAAACTCAAACAATTAGGCACAATTTTCCTTCTTCCTATCATTATTTCAAAGAAAGCAATGCATCCATTGTACACACTAGTTAGGGTATCATCAACATGCCTCCTCTTCTTTTAGATCTTTTTCAGAACCTTCTACCTAATATACAATGCTTCTAACCATTCCCAAGGTTCAGAAGCTTTAGAAGAAGGGAGAATTTTATCACTTACTAGTTTATCCCTGGTGTACTCCATGATAGTTTTAGTTTTCTGTAGCAGAAGGTCTGTGTCCTCTTTGTCTTGTGCTAACACCTGCTTCAACCAATCCGTTGTCCTTGCAACATCCTTCCCTATTGACAGGATGTCCTTGATAGCTTCATTTTAGTTTGGAACCCTTGTAGCCAATTTTCAGTGGCAAGAGTGGAAGATTTCATCTTTTCAAGCTCGGTGATGGTCTCTTAAGGTAAAGGTTTTGCAGTAGAGGTAGAGGGGTTAATAGATTGCAAGGGTTTCATCAGGTCCCCCAAGCATTTCCTGAGATTCTCATTTTCCTTCGTTAGCTCATGTTTAGTCTTTATTTCCTTCCTCAATCTACCCAAGATGACTACATTAGAACCTTGAAAATCCTCAATATCATGCTCAATGGATGTAGGCCCTAAATTGAAAGTATGAACATTATAATCCTTTGCAGCCACATCATCTCTACTTTTATCTAGGGTAGGGGTTGCAATGTGGACAAATCTATTGCTTGCCTCGTCTCTTTCAATCCTTGAAATAAACCTAGCCTTCTTCTTTTCTTTATCCTTGCCGATCCTGGCTTGTAGTTCATCCTAGTTAGGTGGAGTGTCCTCCACTATAACTTTTTTTCTCTTTACTTCTCTATCTAGCCACTCTATGAAAGTGGATTCCAACTGTACCTCACTCTGTTTCACTTCCTTCTTTTGATCTTTATGCACTTCTTTAGGAAATTTCTCAGCTTTATCCTCTTCTTCCTCAGCATGCTCCTTCTGGTGATTAGGTTATGGGACTTTTACTATTTCTCCTTCTTTTGGAGGAATCTATGTAGTTCTAACAGGTGAATCCTCATAGACCACCATAGGAGATTGTATTACCTTTTCAACTTCTGCCTCTACACTATAGAGTTCACCTTCATGAAATTCCTCCCCCTCAGTGTCTGGATGACATTCAACCTCTTAAGATTCTCCAAGTTTATTGTGAGCCTCACGAGGAGAAGGAACATCATAGTGCTACACATCATGAGAAGTGACCGTTGGAAGATTAGCCTTGGGCACACAATCCATGGGAGAGGGAGTCCTTGACATCCTTGTGTACACCTGTGTCTTTTCTCCCAAACTTTCTACATCCACCATAGGCAGGGTAACCTTTTCTTGTTCCTTACAAATTTCCTTGTTTGATAATCTTACAATTCTTCTCCTTTTAGGCACAGAAGCATCAACCTTAGGATTCTATTTTTCAGTCTCCTCCTTGCAAGATTTCTTAGCCCTTGTTCTCTTCTTGGAAATTGGCCTTTTTTTTTCCCATTTCTTAGGCTTACTCCATCTAAACACCCTTAATTTTAATCTTGAAAGGATAATCAAACTTACCTTTACCTTTAGGATCCTCCTACTCAGTTGATTCCTCAGAATTGGAGTGAGGGTCCAAGTCTCACATCAGATTGTAGGTGCATTTCACTCCCTCATTCTGAAACTCCCATAGTTTGTGCCTTAGCCACATTCTGGTAAACTTGATAATTGGATCCATTAGCTATTTCAATTCTATCTTTTCTTCCACTAGAAAATCCACATCACCAATTGATCTATCCTTCACTGCCTCATAAGCATGATCCTAGATCAGGTTGTCATCATCTTCAAGTTGATTAGGAGCTTCCTTTTCATTGTACAATCAAACTGACTCAACTGGGAGCCAAGAGAATTTCTTTTTTCTTTACCTTATATTCATCACTACAGTTGGCCCAGTAATCCTCCAAATTAACCTTATGGCTATACTCTCTACTAGCCTTCTTTTGGGCCTCACCTGTGATATCAAACCTTGATCTATTGGAATGAAAAGACAAACCAAGGGTACCCATTTCCTCCTCTAAAGCATGAGCTAAAACAATAGAAGGACATTTCTCTCTAGTGCCAATCTTCAAAGGGAAGTCTCCACCGAATCCAGTCTTATGTTTATCTCTTTTGACAATGGCATCAAAGTCACATATCTGTCTAGTGACTTCCAGAAGTATGATGTGGTCAGTGGGCTACCTTGGAAGCCTGTATGGAGCCCTCTGACAGCCATCAACCTAGATGTATGAGAAGGTTGGGAATTGAATAAACCAAGCACAATATTTTATGATGAGCTCCTTGGCTTGGTCTAAAATCCTTGTGTGCTCTAGTCCCTGAAGCATTCTAGTGATGTGCATAGTGAATGCATCATTCACCCTCCTATAGCTTGAAATTCCCAAATGCAATTGATGGAAAACCTCATAAATAACATCCTATCTAAAGATTCCCCTCATATTCAATCCTTTGTAGGGGTGGAATCTTGCAAGCGCATAGACCAAATATGAAGTCGTTATGAAGGTCTTGGTCTACAACACATTGGACAACTACTCATGGATTACTTTGCTAATCACACCAGCGCAATGATAGTCAATCAACTCTTGTTCCATCCTTACAATAGTGTGATACATCCAATTCTCAAACACACCTGTATTTCTCAATCCAACCACCCTGCTGAGCAATGTGATGGCATCATAGTATTCCTTCTTGAATTTTGCCTTGAATAGCTATTTAGGAAACTTGGAATAATGAGACTTTGGCTTCTCTAGCCAGAAATTGATGAGCTGTTGTGACCTCATAGTTTGTTCCTCATATAATCCCTTAGCTTCCTCCATGTTAAATGCTACAACATGAGACCTATCCGACATTTCAAAAGCCTGAGCAATGGAAATAGGGTTGAAATTTGCTACAAATCTCCCTTGAGGACCAATAATCCTTTGTGTATCTTGGTCATAGTGTCTTGCACATTCTATCACAAGCTCATAACACTGAACAGTGGAAGGAAAACCTCCCACATGTGATAAACCTGACTCCTTCATCCTTCTAGCCACCAAGTGAAGATGCTTGGCTGTCATTCTTCCTTTAAAATCCTCATAGTCCCACAGTCCGACATTAGTATCTGTCACCTCTAACCAAATTGATGTGATCTTACTCTCAAGGATATTACTCTTTGTGTCCATCTTAATCCTTTCTACTTCAGATATTGAGGATCCTTCCGTTGCCTTACTAGATTCAACCTGCACTCACAAGGAAAACATAGTAAAAACCACAAAAGTAATTTTAATCCATCAAAAACACCATTAGAATGAACCTAATAAAATCAAAGTGTTATTAAATTTATTATAAAGTGATCATAACACACTTTGGGTTTCAAGACCATCCGCGAAATCTGAACTAGAGAGGAATTTTGGAAAATTCCAGACCAGATGGATTCCAATGAAATAATCAAGAAACACCTACTAGCAATCAAATCCAATCATTATCAATTAGTAAACCACATGGTAAATCATAAGATGACATGAATTAACCATAATATGTATCATAATTGATCAACAAATCTAATTATTCCATGTTTCCGCTAATTTCATCAAATTTTGGGAAAATCTACCGGAGATGGATATCCGTGAAGGAGGGGACAATTCATGAACTTCAGAAAAAACTAAAGGACATAGAATTTTGCGAAAATATGGACCTGAAGGAAATCCAAAAAGGGATCAAAACTCTGAAAGCATGTAGATTCTGGAAACACAAAAGAGATCAGGAAAATCTATCTGAGATAGATAATCTCAAGATGACTACAAAACCCGAAAATTTGCGTTAAAGTATGATTTCACCCAAACCATCAAATCGATCATGAATTTTGAGGACTTAGTCTTATGACAAGTTTAGTACAGACCCTCTATGGATTTTCTCAGCATTCAAGGCCAATTTAAAAAATGATGCATGGTTAAATGGTGATGCCCTAAATACCAAACTGTACAGGCCCACCATTAATGCATATGAAAGCTCAAAATTGGATCATTTCACATTCTAGGCCATTACTAGAGGATCCAAAAACTCTCAAGAAAGAATATTCATGATGAAAATGAATGGGTAACCTCAAACCTCACTTGAAAATGATAAGTAAAACACTACTGGGTAACCCTAGCCATGAAATGAGTGGCCATTCAAGAATTCAGACCTCAATAAAACCAAGATGCCAAAGAAATGCTAACATCAAAATGTTTTCCACAACCATCAATGAAAGAAAACGTGATCAAATACATACCATGGACATAGTGGAACTTAGATGAGGCAACAAATACCAACTTAATAGTTCCCAACGAGTGAAATGCACAGGATGCTCTTACCAAACTGAATAATTCATAATCAATCACCCGAAATCAACTCCAATACTCAAAAAAACAAACTCCTCAACTTAATTGATGAAAAATGATAAAGCATAATGACACAAATATTTCCAAAGATTTGTTAAATACACCATTCAAAGCTCATACGAGGAGCATTAACGTTGCTGACAAAACAGGCTAGAGAATCTGGAAACCTGAGAACAAGATAGATTTTAGGAAAATCCAATCCACATGGAATTCCTTGGAGACAAGAAATAATTGAACTACAATATTCAGTCATAACTTGAGTGGAATCCGGGGAAATCCCAAACAAGGGAAAAAAACCTGAAATTCCCCCATAACTTAAGATTTTAAATGAATAACTTATGGAATTATTTATTCAATTAAAATAAATAGTTAAGCACATGCCATATCAAGAGAAAACCTCAAAATGAAAGGGCCAAGACACCAAAACCAAAGCAAAAGAGGGTCCCTACTTTTAGTAGGGCATGTGTGCAAAAATTGCACAACAAATGGCGACTTTGTTGGGAAATGCTCCAAAGCATTTAATGACGAATAGGAATCCAGGACCTAGAATCTCTGGTTTAAGTCTCACCATTAGTCAAACAAATCAGAATGCAAAGATTAAAGAAATAGAACCGAAGGATAGACTGAACCTTCCATAAACTGAAAAATCCAAGTGTGTGCATATGAGTTCATTGCCCTCCTTAAGCTAGCAGGAACCAGAATTAGTCAAATTAGGCTACGTAAGGATTCAAACTTCAAAAAGCAACCTATATAGGGCCTCGCTGCCAGTTAGGCTTCCATAGCTCTAACAAGGTTATCACTGTGACTCTCTTGAACATAGCTCTATTGTGTGTCAAGCATCTATAGATGTGATACAGATATTCAGATACCTCTGATAGGTTGAATTCATTTGATTTTCAATATTTTCTCTTTTCTTTCTTTTGATATTCTTTTCTGTCACTTTTCATTTCAACCTTCGAACAATGAAGTTCACACTCAGGGCTAAGAACCACAGTGGCGTTGAAGCAGAAATAGGATTTTTCACCTGAAAAAATTCACAAGGATCCTACAACAACATCAGGATTCTTAAGATGCATGAAAGATATAAGATTCTAGAATACTTCAAGTTCAAATCAAAACTTGTGACTCATCTTCTCTAGATCAAACACTTAGACCACTTAATGATATAGAAAACATCATCCATCTTTCAAGGTACAAGACTAGAGTCTATCAATAAAACACTTCGAATAGTCCCAATAATGATATATTTTCCATACAGGTGAAAACATCTAGGTGAAAATAGGAAAACCTCCAAAGCAGAAGTGAAGAAAATCAAAACAAACCAAAAGCAAACCTACAATAACCAAAACAACACAGAAAGGGAAACCTA
The DNA here is from genome assembly GCA_007258455.2 of Sequoia sempervirens. NCBI lineage: Eukaryota > Viridiplantae > Streptophyta > Pinopsida > Cupressales > Cupressaceae > Sequoia > Sequoia sempervirens. Next base: position 413,057,690 of record VDFB02271358.1, on the reverse strand, counting down.
CTCTAACCAAAGCAAAGAAAAGAAAACAAAACAAAAAGGAAACCTAATCTAGCTATGTATAAAGAAAGAGCTGAAAACAACTCAGGACTAGAAATAATGCTTCAGGTACTACCCGTTGGTAGGCAGTGGAATGTCCTCTCCAGTGAGAGTTTTCAAATGGAAATCATTATCTCCTAGAATTTCTAAAATTCAGTAAGGGCCAAGCCAAAGTTTGTCAAATTTTCCATGCTCTGCCTTACGGTCATGGGCTTTGTCATAGTAAAGAACCAAGTCAAAAATCCTAAAAGCTTTTACCTTGGCTCTTTTATCAAACCACCTCTTGACAACTCCTTGATGTTTAGAAAAGTTTTCCAGGGCTTCGTCTCTTTTTTCCTCAAGGTGTAACAATTCAGCAAGTCTAGCCTCACGTTTGTCTTCCTCATCAGAATAGTCATTAATGAACTGTAAGGTTGGGATTTTCAATTGGATAGGAAACACAAGCTCTAATCCATAAACCAGGTGGTAAGGTGATATTCCTATGGAAGTCTTATGTCTTGTACGATTTACCAAAAGAGAAAATATGAGTTGGGTATGCCAATCCTTCAGATTTCTTTCTAACGGTTTGTGAATAACAGTTAGGAGATTTTTGTTGGATGACTCAGCTAAACCATTACCCTAAGGATAAAAGTTGGATGAAAACTTAATGAAAATCCCATAATCAAAATCTCAATTAGAAAATTTTGCTGATGAAAATGTAGGACCATTATCACAAACTACAGACATAGGACATCCAAAATGATTAATGATACCTGATTCAATGAAATTAATTACCACTTATGAAGTACATTGCTTGCAAGAAAGGGCCCTAGTCCACCTTGTAAAATAATCAGTGATAGTAAGGATATACATGTGTCCTGCAAAGGAAGGTGGGTTGATTGGACCTATGAAGTCCATTCCCCACTATGCAAAAGGTTTTACCTCAAAGACTGGTTGGAGTGGGAGTGCTACATACTTCTCTCTAGCTGCCACAGTCTGACACACATGACAAGTTCTAACATGGTTGTGTGTCCTTGAATAGTGTAGGCCAATAGTAACTAGCTCTCAGAATCTAGTTGGTTGTAGAAGGTGTTGATTCATGGCCTGTACCATATTTTTCATGGAACTCCATCATTACCCTTTCAGATTATGCCTTTCCTAGGCACCTTAAATAAACATCCTCATGATTTTTCTTGTATAGGATAGCTCCTTTCAACATGAAATTTCCACTTTTTAAGCACAATTCCCTTCTCTGTACTGCATTAAGATTATCAGGACATCTTTGAGTCAAGAGATAATGGACAATGTCATCATACCATTCGTCAGAGGAAAAATCTTCTAAATTGTAACTCTGAGCTGTAAGATTAGGGCCTATCTTTGCCATTGTATTTGTAAGCCCTTTCCCTCTAACCAGCTTCATGGGATGAATCTCAACATCATATTTATGTAACATAGTCACCCACTTGGCTCTACATTCTCCTAACTCATTCTGCATTAACAATAGCTTAACTGTAGGATCATGAACTATAGCAAAGATCTTGTTTGTGAGGATATAATGTCTAAATTTCTTTACAACCCTGACTAAGGCATAAGCATTCTTTTCCACATTTGGGTATCTGAGCTCTACATCCTTCAATGGTGCACTCATGAATGCTATATGATGCTCATTGCCTTGATTAGACTTCTAAGTTAACATAGTAGAATATGAGTGGTCAGAAGCAAATGAATATATATAGAATGGTTTAGCATGGTTTGAACTCACCAAAACTAGAGCTTTAGCAATAGCCCTCTTTATCTCTGCAAATGCTTCTTTTGCTTCTGCATTCCATTCAACCTTAGCCTCCTACTTCAACATTGCATTCAATGGTTTAACTATTTTTGCAAACCCAGTGATGAACTTCCTCACAAAGTTGATCTTGCCAAAGAATGATTTCATTTCTTTCTTACTAGCAGGTGGTGGAATCTTGAGAATGGCCTCTATGCATTTTGGATCAATTGCAATTGCTTTCTTAGAGAGGACATGACCTAAAAATTTACCTTCTATAACCCCAAAGATGCATTTCTTTTGATTGAGTGATATACCAAACTCTCTACATTTCTGAAAAACTTTGCACAAATATGAGATATGATCACCTCTCCTCTTGGAGAAAACTATTAGATCATCCATGTAAATGATTATGCACTTACCAATTATGTATTTAAAGGAAATTTGCATCACTCTCTGGAACGTGGCTCCAAGATTAATCAATCCAAAAGGCATCCTTTAGTAGGTGAAGGTTCCCCACTTGGTGGTAAAAGCAGTCTTGTGTCTATCCTCATACTGCACCATGACATGGTTGTATCCTAAATAACCATCCAAGAAAGACATCATCTGATATTCATTAACAATATGGAGCACTTCATCTAGTGAGGGTACTTGATAATTATCCTTCTCTGATGCTCTATTTAGGTTCCTAAAATCTACACAGCCTAGTTTCACCATTTTTCTTTCACACTGAAACCAGGTTTGCAACCCAAGTTGAGTGTCTTACTAGAAGTATGATTCTTGTAGAAAATAATTATGGGTTCCACTAAGGCATTAATGGGCCTCTGCCTCTGTCTAAAATTTTTTACCCCTAGATTGACAAGGATAGTATGTGTTATGATTGATGTATCATAAGTCTTTAAGTCTTCATAACTCCAGGCTATCACATCTGGATATCTATGTAATGCGTCAATTATTCCTTTTCTCTCTTCTAGAGTGCATACTTTACCGATAAAGATATTTTTGGCATCATCCTGAGTTCCTATATTATACTTGTCACACTGTCCACTGATGGACTCCCTCTTAGTATCTTGCTATTGATCCTTGACCTTGTCTAGATCAAAGATTCTCTTTAATTGTACCATTCCTCTAGGGATAGTATTGGTCTTCAAATTAATTACCCCTTCCAAATACATCTATTCTTCTTGGAGTTTTGTTTCATCAATAATTTGGGAAGCAAAGACATCTGTATTTGTGATAAAATCTAAGATATGCTTGTCATCTTCAAAAAACTAGAAATTGGTGACATTATTAGGTACCAAAGGTACTGGGGTTAGTTCCACTATAAAATTCTTTAATCCAGAAAGAGATAGAGGTTGCAAAGTATTGGCTGCCTAAGCAAGAGAGTCAGTTGTCTGGTTCTTACTTTGTAGGATCAACTGAATATTGAAGGCATCAAATCCTTCAATGCGGTCCCATAATCTATGTCTATAATTGGTCATTCTCCTCTCATGACAAGAGTATTGTCTCCTAATTTTCTTGACTACTAACTTAGAATCCCTTAAAACTTGCAAGATCCTAATGTTTTTCTTTAATGCCATTACTAGTCCATGAACCAATGCCTCATATTCTTCTACGTTATTCATACAATGAAATTGAAGTCTATGAGCAGAAAAGAATGTCTTACCTCTTGGACTGATTAGCTCAAATCTAGCCCCAACTCCTTGCTTCGATTTGGACCCATTGAATCTTAAAGTCCAACTTCCAGTAACTACAGATTTCCTTGCAGGATCTTTTGCACTATTTTTGTTCAATGATTCCTCAGAAAACATCACTCTTTTCCCTTTGGGATCTTCTTGGACATTCTAGATATCAATCTTGACTACTAGAATGGGGTTGATACAATTCTATATTTGTTCCACTGTAGCCTGGCACAAGCAACAGTCAAGTTCTAAATGGGAAGCATTATGCACCCTGCACCAATTGGGAAAAATTAGTTCTCCAAAGTTTTATTCTCTTCCCAATTGAACCTGATCTTCAATGCACTTCTGAATGAACTCTTGAAAATTATCTAGGAAATCCAACTGATTATCTTTCAGATCATAGTAATTTTCAACTTTCTCCACTAAGGCTTCAATACTACTAGATTCTATTATAATTCCAACAGACATTGTATGCAACATGAGGACCTCTTCTGCATATGACTCTTCAAAGGGGGCTGCAAGCATATAATTCCCCATACATACTTTTGATATCAAAATTTCATTTGAGGTATTCTGATATTCTGTAATCATGTATTTCATTCCAGGTTCTCTTTTAATTCTAATCTGGTTCGACACTCCCTTCTAGGGAAGCCACATGTGAGAGTGATCAGTTGAGACATATCCATTCAAGGCTCTAGTAAAATCTCTTCCCAGAATTAAGCCATAAGCATCAGGTATGTCGGCCACCTGTATATTGATAAAATGTTGAATTCTAGGATCAGAAGCAACTTGCATATGAATCATATTTAACTCCCCTACAACATTTACTTCTGTCCTCTCCAATTTGGTAACTTTCTTTTGGGATTCAGCAGGGGTGATGCCCAAAGCTCTACAAACACCAAAGGGCATAACATTGGTTGAAGCACTAGAATCTAGTAAATAATTATGCAAATTATTACCAAATATGCAAACAAAAATGAGGAATGAAGGAGTATCTGTCTTTCCTTGAAACAAAGTTAATGGAGTATCCACTTGAGTGACTTGAGTTTTATCCTTTTCTTTTCCCTTATCTCTAGGAGGCATGTGGACTTGATTATGACTCTCATTTTTCCTTCCTACTGACTAAGAACTAGAAGCCTTATTGATACTTTTGCTAACTAATTTATCTTGGGACATGGACTTTAAATTATAAGCTCCTAGAACTACATTCCTAATGGTTGGAACTATTAATAATTCAAATGCAGATAAGCTTACCTTTAATTTTCTGAGTTCTTCAACAACATACATGCCCAGTTGTTCCTCACTCAAATTGGTGGGGGTATCCTTTGGGTATTCCATCACCTTCTCCTTGTTTTCATCAGCGCTACTCCCCTTTAGTACATTAGTATTCACTTGATCCTGAGATAAATATTTCTTGGACACCTGAGGAAATGATGGATTATTGCTAGCATTAGGATCTAGAGGTGTGTTGAAATTGTTTGGTGGAATGGAGGTAGTGAAGGGACCTCCAGCCTATGGACATCTATGTGGCAATTCCCTCAAGTCCTACTTCTTGATAGGTCTCTGGAAGGTCTGTAATTCATCAACATAAGCCTCCTCTTCATCTCTGGGACCATTATCATTTACTGGATTCTTATCGAATAACTATGTCATTTTATCTCCATTGCATACCTAGTTCGCCCCTTGTGTCAACGGATTAGTTTCTTCTTTAGGCACATTATCTTTACTTTGAGAAGGAGCATGATTCAACACCAACACTGATGAATCATAGGGAACAAATGGTACTATTTCATGACTACCTGCGTTGTTCTCCACTTTTTACTAAAAGATTGAGGCTATTGTTTGGAATTCTTGATAGTCTAACTCAGAATGTTGACTCATTTTATGGAGCCTACACCATCCTGATAAAGAAACCTCAACTAAATATACACCGCTAGGAGGCTTCTCTTGGTTAATTGGTTGATTGAAAGGATGACTGACTGTTTGATCCAATTGAGTTGGGACTCCTCCATTGTTTGGCCCTGTGTTCCAAGTCATGTTCTATCCTGGTGGCTGCCTCCTATTGAACCCTTGTCGACCACCTTTCCCTTTATCAAAATTTTGACTTGAGGATTGTCCTTCATCATAATTTTGTCTCCTATCATTATTGTACCCTCTGTCATTATTGTATCCCCTATCGTTGTTGTATCCTCTCATTTTTTTAACATCTTTCATGATGTTGCCCTCTTTCAAAGTGCTACCCTTGTAGATTTTCTCTATTCTGATTAGACTGCATATTTCTCTCGGTAGCTTGCAACTGACTATTCTAGTTCCTCAAGTAAGTCACCTCCATATTCAATTTTTTTATTTGTTTAGACAATTCATCCAGTCTCTCCTTATTGGTATTAGTGTATGGAGGTTGATTGGCATTATTTTCAGGATATCCTACTGCAACATTGGCATTCAGTGATTGGTTCAATACTTCATAATTTTGTAGATATGAGGGATAGCTAGCCTGAAGCTATGCATAAAGAGGTTGATTCAAATTTTGCTAAGGGTAGCTAATTATAGGTGGAGCTTGTCTCATGGGAGGTCTTGGGTGAGGAACCAAAGGCAAATGAGGTACTGCATTCATGATAGGAGTATGGTTGGAAAGAGCTTGGTCAAAAGCAAGGACTTGTCGAGGGAGAGAAATGGGTCCTAATGAGGTTAAAGGTCTAAAAACATGATGTATTAAGGTAGTACTTACTTTGACAGCCTTAGGATAGGCATCAAGTATGGTATTGGGATGGTTTTTCTTCCATTTGATGAAGGTAGATGTCAAACTATCAAGGCCTTCATAATAAACTTCTAGAGCAGTGGCATGGTCAATAGCATAGGGAGCTTGCAACCTAGAATAGGCACGATGAAACCTATTGTTGAAAGATCCTATAGGCTCATTGACCTCTCTTTCGACATTAGTAAGCTAACAATAAAGCTCATTGGAACTAATGGGAAATCTAAACTTTTGCAAGAATGTGTTCTCTAACTCAGTCCAATGCTGGATCAACCTAGCAGGTAAATGATTGTACCAATAGAATGCATCCTCCCCTAATGAATAGGGAAAGAGTCTGCATGCTACATCCTCATGGTTGATTCCTGTATCCTTAAGGGCAGTCTAAAAGATCTTGATGTGTTCCTCAGTAGTTCTATTAGGATCATTAACATGGAACTTTGAACAAAAGTGTTTAGGGTTCTTGGGCATGACAATGTAAATGGAAAAACTCAATGGAGATGGATTATTAGCTAGGAAAGCCATTGGTGGACGTGGAGGTGGTAATGGCTAATTTATGACTGGCTGAGATTGTGGAATGGGAATATCCTTAGACTCAAACTTAGATGAATCTGATGAAGATGGGGATGATAGAGACACCAGAGGTGGATGAGAGGATGATTCTCCCCTTCTGTTGGTCTTTCTTCACCTAGTAGGGTCTGGTAATTCTTGAAATTCCTCTTCTCCTAGAGTAGATCTAGTTCTTCTTCTAAATCTTTTAGGAGAGATGGCATTCAAAAACTAATCCATCTTGCTTTTCTAGGCCCTCCTTCTAGCACCAATCTGTTGATGATGTTTTATGCACATCAACAACTTAGAAAAAATATGAAATCCTATATCTCTTGAAAGGTGAATCTCTATTAGCAAGCCTCAAGAGATAACTTCAAGGTCTCTAATGTCAGGTCTTGACAATGCATAAACAACTCAGTGATAAATGTGAAAATGCTGGTAATCACAATGAGACCTTACTACAAGAAAAATACTAAATCTCAATTTATTAGATCTAGCAATATGATGATACTTCAATCCCAAATTTAATCCAAATATCAAAGAAAATAAAAAAAGATAAGGGTTTCAAAGAGATTTCTAAACTTAACACTAAACCTAAGATTAACAATGCACATGACCAACACTTGAAATGGATAAATCCCTCAAAACTGATTTCTACTTGACCCAGATGGATCTGCAACCTTATATAAACAGTGCAATCTTCTAAGGTGTTAAGATTTTCAAATCATGAAAATTCATTCAAACAACCCTAGTGCCATTGAAATGAATAAACCCTCGCAATTGAACTAAGCACAATGAATATAAAGTCCATGCTAACTTTGCAAAGAAACTAATAATAAGTTGGTTGCAAAAAGTATGGACCAGGGATAGCTGCAACACTTCAAATATTAAACCATGAACATCATTAAATCAAACCTAATTATAAACATCGATCTTCCTCAAAGCAATTCTAAAGATAGAATAACAAGAACCATGCAAGATAAGAGAAACACAAGTATGGCACCAAATCACAATGTCATTACTTGCTTCAAATTATCCACTGTAGAAACAATTCCAGCTTTGTGTTACAACATTTACTTGAGAGCAACTACTTGCTAACTCTTTCTTTACTAAATTCACTTCTAACTATCTATTTACCTATGTCTATTTCTCTTAACTATCTTTCTAGCCCTTACAAATAAGGAAAAATGCCATATTTATAGAACCCCCCAAAACATGTCAGCTTAGCCAAGTTTTTACAATAATAATAAGTTATATTGAGTCTGCCAAGGTAAATTCAAAAATAGGATAAATGATGCATTGAATGCATGAATACCATCCAGGTCGGCCTGGGATCTCTAATGCAGCTCGAACCAATGCATAGAAAAATAATAGGGAAGCACAAATCTTGGTGTAGCTCATCACTAACTACCTTCCCCTTTGTCTTTATTCTGATCTAGCATTTCATGAAAATTCAAAAGAACTTTATCCAAGTTGGCCACAGGAAACAAAGGAAAAACCTTGAGTCAGCTTTCTATTGATGTAATGTTTTCCCTTGATTCTTTCGCCGATTTGTCCCAATCAACCTTGTATTTTGGATATTTATCAATCACATCAAGGTAAGTAGTTGCATCATCTAGCTAGTGTTCAATCACAAGATCACCACTAACTAGAGCATACACATCCTGCCACCACCCTCTCAACTGTTCTAAACTCAAATACTTAGGCACAATTTTCCCTCTTCCTATCATTATTTCAAAGAAAGCAATGCATCCATTGTACACACTAGCTAGGGTCTCATTGACCTGCCTCCTCTACTTGTAGATCTTTTTCAGAACCTTCTGCCTAATATGCAATGCTTCAAACCACTCCCAAGGTTCAACAACTCTGGAAGAAGGGATAATTTTATCACTTACTAGTTTATCCCTGGTGTACTCCATGATAGTTTTAGTTTTCTGCAATAGAAGGTGTATGTCCTCTTTGTCTTGTGCTAACACCTGATTCAACCAATTAGTCATCCTTGCAACATCCTTCCCTATTGATAGGATGTCCTTGATAGCTTCATTTTAGTGTGGACCCCTTGTAGCCAATTTACAATGGAAAGAGTGGAAGCTTTCATCTTTTCAAGCTTAGTGATGGTATCTTGAGGTAAAGGTTTTGCAGCAGAGGCAGAGGGGTTAATAGATTGCAAGGGTTTCATCAGGTCCTCCAAGCATTTCTTGAGATTCTCATTTTCCTTCTTTATCTCCTGTTTAGTATTTATTTCCTTCCTCAATCTGCCCAAGATGACTACACTAGAACCTTGATAATCCTCAATATCCTGCTCAACGAATGTAAGCCCTAAATTGAAAGTTTGGACATTATAATCCTTTGCAGCCACATTATCTCTACTTTTATCTAGGGTAGGGGTTGCAATATGGATAACTCTTTCTTTCCTCGTCTCTTTCAATCCTTGAAATAAACCTATCCTTCTTCTTTCCTTTATCCTTATCGATCCTGGCTAGTAGCTCATCCCAGTTAGGTGGAGTGTCATCCACTATAACCTATTTTCTCTTTATTTCTCTATCTAGCCACTCTAGGATAGTGGGTTCCAACAACACCTCGCTCTGTTTCACTTCCTCCTATTGATCTGTATGCACATCTTCAGGAACTTCCTCAATCCTTTTCTTCCTCAACATGCTCCTTTTGGTGATCAGGTGATGGGACTTTTACTGTTTCTTCTTCTCTTCGATGGACCTCTTTAGTTCTAACAGGTGAAACCTCATAGGCCACTAGAGGAGATTGTATTACCTTTTCAACTTTTGCCTCAACACTATAGAGTTCACCTTCATGAAATTTCTCCCCCTTAGTGTCTGGATGATCTTCAACATTTTTAGATTCTCCAAGTTCATTGTGAGCCTCATAGGGAGAAGGAACATCATTGTGCTACACATCATGAGAAGTGACCATAGGAAGATCAGCCTTGGGCACACTATCCTTGGGAGAGGGAGTCCTTGACCTCCTTGTTTACAAATGTGTCTTTTCTCCCAAAATTTCTACATCCACCATAGGCAGGGCAACCTTTTCTTGTTTCTTAGAACTTTCCTTCTCTGATAATCTTACAATTCTTTTTATTTTAGGCATAGGAGTATCAACCTCAGGATTCTATTTTTTAGTCTCCCCCTTGCTAGATTTCTTAACCCTTGTTCTCTTCTTGGCAATTGGCCTTCTTTGTTTTCTCATTTCTTGGGCTTCCTCCATCTAAACACCCTTAATTTTAATCTTGAAATTAGATTCCAACTTACCTTTACCTTTAGGATCCTACTCCTCGGTTGATTCCTCAGAAGTGGAGTGAGGGTCTAAGTCTGCCATCAGATTGTAGGTGCATTTCACTCCCTCATTCTCTAACACCCACAGTTTGTGCCTTAGCCACATCATGGTAAACTTGATAACTGAATCCATTAGTTGTTTCAATTTTTTCCTTACTTCCTCTAGCCAATCCACATCACCAATTGGTCTATCCTTCACTACCTCATAAGCATGATCCTAGATTAGGTTTCCATCATCTTCAAGTTGTTCAGGAACTTCCTTTACATTGTACAATCAAACTGACTCAATTGGAAGCCGAGAGAATTTCTTTTTTCTTTACCTCATATTCATTACTACAGTTGGCCCAGTAATCCTCCAAATCAACCTTATGGCTATACTCTCTACTAGGCTTCTTTTGGGCCTCACCTATGATATCAAACCTTGATTTCTTGGAATGAAAAGACAAAACAAGGGTACCCATTTCCTCCTCTGAAGTGTGACCTAAAACAATAGAAGGACATGCCTCTCTACTGCCAATCCTCAAAGGGAAGTCTCCACCGAATCTAGCCTTATGTTTATCACTTTTGAAAATGGTATCAAAGTCACATATCTATCTAGTGACTACTAGAAGTATGATGTGGTCAATGGGATACCTTGGAAGACTATATGGAGCCCTCAAAGAGCCATCTACCTAGATGTATGAGAAGGTTGGGAATTTAATAAACCAAGCACAATATTTCTTGATAAGCTCCTTGGCTTGGTTTGAAATCCTTGTGTGGTCCGCTCCCTGAAGCATTTTAGTGATGTGCATAGTGAATGCATCATTCACCCTCCTATAGCTTGAATTTCCCAAATGCAACTGAGGGAAAACCTCATAAATAACATCTTTTCTAAAGATTCTCATCATACTCAATCCTTTGTAGGGGTGGAATCTTGCAAGTGCATAAACCAAATATGAATTCATCGTGAAGGTCTTGGTCTGCAACACATTGGACAACTACTCATGGATTACACTGCTAATCACACCAGCCCAATGATAGTCAATCAACTCTTGTTCCATCCTTACAATAGCGTGACACATCCAATTCTCAAACACACCTACATTTCTCTATTCAGCCACCTCACTGAGCAATGTGATGGCATTATAGTATTCCTTCTTGAATTTTTCCCTGAATAGCTATTTAGGAAACTTGGAATAATGAGACTTTTGCCTCTCCAGCCAAGAATTGATGAGCTATTGTGACTTCATAGTTTGTTCCTCATAGAATCCCTTAGTTGCCTCCATGTTAAATTCTACCACATGAGACCTATCTGGCATATCAAAAGCCTAAGCAATGGAAACAGGGTTGAGACTTGCTACAACTCTCCCTTGAGGACCAATAATCCTCTGTGTATCTTGGTCATAGTGTCTTACACATTCAAGGACAAGCTCAGAAAACTGAATCGTGGAAGGAAAACCTACTACATGTGATAAAAACCTGACTCCTTCATCCTTCTGGCCACCAAGGGAAGATCCTTGGCTACCATTCTTCCTTTAAATTCCCCATAGTCCCACAGTCCAACATTAGTATTTGTCACCTCTGACCAAATTGACATGATATTACTCTTAGTGATCTTACTCTTGGTGTCCATCTTAATCCTTTCTACTTCAGATATTGAGCATCCTTCTACTGCCTTACTAGATTCAACCTACACTCACAAGGAAAACATAGTAAAAACTAGAAAATCAATGTCATTCCATCCAAAACACCATTAGAATGAACCTCAAACAATCAAGGTGTTATTAAATTTCTTATAAAGTGATCATAACACACTTCAGGTTGTAGGACCATCCACGAAATCTGAACTAGAGAGGAATTTCAAGGAAATTCTAGAATAGATGGATTCCAACAAAATAATCAAGAAACACCTACTAGCAATCAAATATAATCATTATCAATCAGTAAACCACATGGGAAATCATAAGATGACATGAATTAACCATAATATGTATCATAATTCATCAAAAAATCTAATTATTCTAGTTTCCTCTAATTTCATCAAATTTCAGGAAAATCCACCGGAGATGGATTTCCGTGAAGGAGGGGACAATTCATGAACTTAAAAAAAACTAAAGGACATAGGGTTTCAGGAAAATATGGATCTAACAAAAATCCACAAAGGGATAAAAACTTTGAAAGCATGCGAATTCCGGAAACACAAAGGAGATCGGGAAAATCTATTCGAGACGGATAATCCCAGGATGACTGTGAAAACTGAAAATTTGTGTTAAAGCACGATTTCACCTAGACCATCAAATATATCATGAATTTCAAGGAATTAAGCTTAGGAAAAGTTTAGAAATAAAAACATCATTGAATAAAAATGGGTATTTATAAAAAATGAAAACATCATTGAATAAAAATGGGTATTTAGAAAAAATGAAAACATCATTGAATAAAAATGGGTATTTAGATATAAATTGTTAGAAATGAAGCAAGGCATGTGTAACGGTTAATCACAAGTAGAAGGCATATATTTTTAGTAAAATTTTTCTATGGTAGCAAGACTGGAAGTTATAAGGATTTTTTGGTATTTTCTACTCATAAAGACTTTAAGGTCTATCAAATAGATGTCAAGTCAGCAATTTTGAATGGTGAAGTAGAAGAAGTTTACTTGGAACAACGAAAAGGATTTCAGTTAATAGATCAACTAGATATGGTGTACAGATTGAAGAAAGATTTATATGGGTTAAAGCAAGCTCCTAGAGCATGGTATGCGAGGTTAGACATGTATTTGATTCAGTAAGGTTTTAACAAAGGTACGACAGATAGTAATATGTACTCTAAGATAGAAAATGACAATTTTAAATGTAGTAGTGTATGTTGATGAAATTATTTTTGGAGGAAATGAAAATATGTGCAAGAGGTTTGTGGAAGAAATGTAGAAATAATTTGAAATGTCTATGTTTGGGGAGATGAATTCATTTTTTGGGATACATATTAATCAAAAAGAGAAGGGAATTTTCATTTCATAGTCTAAGTATATGAGAGAGATGTTGAAATTTTTTGGGATGGATGGTTCCAAACCAGTAAGCACTCTTTTGCTGGCTAGATGAAAATTGTAAAAAGATGATGATTCACGTAAGGCTTATCAAAGCAAGTATAAATCTATGATTGGTGGAATATTGCACTTGATATCTAATAGACTAGATATCATGCATGTTGTATGTCTTGTGGCTAGATTTCAAGAAGATCCCAAGGAAACACATTTTGTTAAAATAATTTTCAGATATTTGAATGACACTTAGATTATGGATTGTGGTATCCTAAAGATACTAATTTTATACTTAGTGGCTATATAGATGTGAATTGTGCTAGATGTGTAGATGACAAAAAAGGTCCAAATGGTGGTGCATTCTTTCCTGGATCTAGATTGGTGGCATGGTTGAGTAAAAAGGAAGATTTAGTTTCCTTATCTACTGATGAAGTTGATTATATTGTTGTTGCATCTATTTGTACACAAGTTCTATGGATGAAACATACATTAAAAGATATCATAGTGGTATATGATGATCTGATTTCTATTTTTTGTGATAATACAAGTGCAATTAATATTTGAAAGAATCTAGTGATGCACTCTAGGATGAAGCATATGTCTATCAGATATTATTTCATGAGAGAGAAGATAATGGAGAATTAATTAAAGCTTGAGTATGTTCCAATGAAGGATCAAGTTGCTGATATTATCACAAAGGCTCTTCCTAAATATATTTTTTGGGTATCTCTATAAGAAGTTAGGGGTTATTTCCCCTCCTTTCTTGAACTAGATACTTATGGGGATGCATTGTTCATGTGGATATATGGATCTATCTTTCTTTTGGGCTAATTTTATTGTGGCTACCTCTTAGGGGGAGTAAGTAGTATTAGGTGTTCTAATTATGATTATTCTATATTTCATGTCAAAGGTGAAATCAATGTAAAATATTCTTTTTTCTTTTCCATTGATTTCAAAGGGGGAGAAGAAGCATGTGAAAAATGAAAGGGAGATTGGGAGAGGAAGAATATAATAAAGTATCTTCTAATGGGGAGAAACAAAAAAGTGTATTTCGAGCTTGTATGTTATCTTTGTAGATTTTTTACATCATGTGTTGCCATCAATTAAAATGTGGAGATTATTGCAAGAATAGAAAGATTGATGTTGTTGTCATTGATTTCAACTGGTCAACTAGTTCTCTACTAGATGTTATTGGTTGTATATGTTGAGGATATTAATAAAATTATAATAAAGAGATGTTGTAGGTATTTAGTGGTTGCTCTAGGTTTTGGAGTAGATTTTCTCCTATGGTTGTGTAGTTCAAATGTGTTGTTCATGGTTGTTAGAAGGTGCTACATTCAAAATTTTGACTGTTGGTTCTTTGTACTGTTCAAGTTATGTTCACCAATTGTGAATTGTGGTTTTCTATGTTTTGGTTGAGGTTCAGGCAAAATGTTGTTGGTCCAAATTTGTCTTTGATGAAGTTTTATGATGAGTGGTTCTAAATTTTAGTTTCTCTAATTGTATTGAAGTTAATTTTGGCATTTGAAAAGTTTATGCTTAATGGTTCTATGTGTTTTACACTGGTTTGGTGGACCCTGTGCGAGATATTACTTTCAAAAATAATGAAGCTTGTTTGATCTATTTGGGTCTCTATGAAGCATGTGTTTGGGACATCGTCATTCTAATTCTACCCTAGGATGTTTAGTTATTGACCTAATTTGAATTTTTATTTGGATGGAAAACTTTGGATATGTTTCAAAGTTGAAGATAGTATAAATACAAGATGAGTTGGTGATGGAAAATATACATGAGTGAAGAATAAGAATGATAAGAGAAAAGAGAAAGTGAAGTTTGGTGTGAAATTGATTCTATTTAGTAAGTGTGTGTGTTGTGAGTGTGGGAGATTAATGTGAAGCTTAATGTTGAGTTTCTAGATATAGTGAGAAAAAGGTGAATTCTATCATTAATACAAATTGATTGAGTAATTGTGGTGGAATCCCTTGTTGCATTGGGATTTCAGTCTCTCTATAACAAATCTTCTTTGTATCTCTATGGAAATGAACCCTTTGGGCTATAGCCGTGTTGGATACTAAGTCCTTGTTCTAGATAATAATTCCTTATTTTAGGCAATGAGCCTTATTTTAGGTAGCGAGCCTTTTTGTAACCTATTTTAATATTCTCTATAGTGTGAGTTAATTTTATCCATGGTTTTTCCCTCATTGGGTTTTCCAAGCAAATCTAGTATTATTGTGATTATGTGTTGGATTTAAGTTTTTGTATTGGTATTTGATGATTAATCATTGAAGTAGTTTTAAGTATTAGTTCCAATTATTGAATTAAAGGTTTCATTCTATGAAAATGCATTCACCCCCTCTTAGTTATCCTATTCAACAATATATATACATATATATATATATGTATATACATATATACACACACACACAGATATATATATATATATATATATATATATATATATATATATATATATATATGAAACAACAAAAATAGTGTTCCACATTTTTTGGGGTGGAACAAAAACTAGGTGTCTATAGATGTAGACCTATTTCCCTTAAGTTTCATTGAAGGATGTCGTAGAGATCTCAATCCAAGGAAGAATGGGGAAAGATATATGACAATAGGGTTATCCTAGGGTATGTTTATAGATTAATGAGGAGTTCACCATCAGCCTAGGGCTTGAAAAAGTATATGTAATGAAAGATCTAATGATTGAACTCAATGATACAAGAAACTTCACTAAATGAACTATAGATGCAAATAAATCAAAACAACAAACTAGAAAAGTATAGAAGAGCACCTGGAAATGTGAGAGAGCTTGAATGGAGGCTTGAAATGTTGAATAACCTAAAATTTAGGCATATTAGGACTCATTCACTACTTTGGGTCAATCAATCCTAAATCAAGGTTTCTACATAGGAACAAGTTTTATTTGAAACTACAAAAATATCAAAATTGACCTAAAATAGGACTCATTCACCAATTTGGATGAATGGGTCTAGTTAGGGTTTTTCAGTAGTTTTAAATTTTGAATCTGGTCTTCAATGTCTACTCTTTCGGATCCACTTTGTCTTGGATTTGACACTTTGATTTTAGGGTTGTAGTGACCTTTTAATGAAGATTACAACCTTGCAAATGAGGAGACAATCCCAACAAATTTCTCCAATGTTGTAACCTAATCTTCAATGATCCTTCATGCTCCAAGACACCTAGATTTGCAATCACACATGTAAAGAGGAGAAAAATTTGTTGATTGATACTGAATAGAGGTTTTCCTTGGTAAAAGCCCTTTTGGATAATTAAACTAAATGATGAAACAGTGAAACAAGGACATTAAACATGAAACATGGGATATGAATCATGAACAATGATACATTGAATGGTGCCATGTAAATTATTTCTTATAAATCTACATTTTAACATTAAACGGTCATAGAGGATATAGATTTAGATTTTGAGATGGGTATAGAAAAATGCTTGACCTTGGATCTTGGATGAAACATCACAACACTATATCAATAACATATGCTTTATATGCTTGACATGATGATGGATCTTGAATTTTTGCAACAATTGATGAAGAATTATACCCTTGAATGATTTAGAAATGATCTTGCCAACTCTCCTAACAATCTTATGAAGTCTTGGAATGCTTAACTCTTGAGTGCTTGGCTTGGTATCATATAGGCTTGATGAAATAATGAATTGAGACCTCATTTATATAGGAAATCTGTCTAATATACAATTAACTAGATCCCACAAGCTGACATTTATAAAATTTGAACTTAAAACCCAATTTTCTCACTCAAAACCCTTAAAATTGGCCAAGCATGATGCATTCACTATATGCAGTGAATGGGTCCCACCTAGATGGGAGTAATTCATCCAATGTCAAAAATGAATCCCATAAGGCCTATTTTTATTTCTATAGTGTTGGAGAGTGTGTAAATTAAGCTTATTTGTTGATTTTTTTAGGTTTTTTTATTAAAATATGCTTCAAGATGCAAAATATGTGGTCTTAGGGGACTATTAATGATTATATTAAGGTCATAAATTAAATAGGGACAAAAAATAAATGTTAAAGTGTAAATAAATACATTTTACAACATTAAATTAAGAAAAAATTGGACGTATTTAGGTTAAAAGGGTCCTAAACCTGATGTTAATATGTAGAACACATTACAAAACTACATTAGGTCCAGTTAATTTACAAGCCTCCTAAATTTAATGTGAAGGTGTCTATAAATACACTTTACAACATTAAATTAGGGAAAATTTATGTTTATTTAGCTTAGAGGGGCCCAAAACCTAATGTGGATGTGTAAAACTCATCACAAAACTAGATCAAGTAAATTTCAAGTTCACTTTATCATTAATTATTCCCAAATTATGCAAGGAAGAGGGGTAATATTTTATGTCACTACATCTATCCCACACTTTAGTGAGAGGATGAACTTGCTTCAAACTCACACTTAAGTAGACATTCAAGAGGGGTGCTTGTATATTTATGTAGATGACAAAGGGTGACAAATATTGAAGTGGTTCAAAACCCCTAGGATAAAGATCCTACATCAAACCAACATAAGAACAAAGGGAAATAGACAAGATGTATTTTATGAAGCATAAAGATACACAAACATGCAATGTGAATGACATAAAGAAGAGAAAAAAAAAAAAAACAAAGGGGATGGATGAAGCCTTGATCATTTGTCTAATGCTCTAAGCTATTTTTCCAAAAATGAAATCTCACTTTGAGGAAAGAAAAATTCAAGTTGTCCACTAGGTGAGTAATCCAAAAGAGTGAGACACATACACACACATCATGTATGTTCTCACCACACACATGCGAGTGGCTAAGGAAAAGTCATGGATCAAATCAGCTTCTCACCAAACCATTCCAAAATTATACCTCTTGATAAATTTGATAAGGTGCTACACAACAATGAACTTCAAGCTTCATAATGGAAGAAAACATCATATGCTTGAAACTTATGAACAAACAAGATGGATCCACAATCAAGGAAAGTGTGTTATGCAAGGTGGCCATATAACTGATGTTGTAAATGTGAAATAGTGTAAGGAATTTTTAATGTGTTTTTTCCTAGTTCATGCAAGGTCTCTTCTTAGGGAACATCATGCCTAATGTCTCCAAGAGAGGACAAGTAAAAGAAATATCAAACTCTCGAAGGAAATCAATCCTAATGAAACCAATAAGAGAAGGATGCATCACAAGAATAAATAAAATCACACAATGAAACAAGAGTGCCGATGTATGCCCCACTTTAAAGTGGCTGATAACACCATTGTTGTGATAAATTTCTTTAAAACTTAGAAGAAAACATGAGAGCTTATTCAGAAATCCCTATGCCAGGTCATATGTTTCCAAATCAAACTACATCATGAATAAGTATGTCACATGCAATTCAACTTAAGGTGTGTCATCCACATCTCAAGCTTTCTCTTATATGTACATGAAAGGTGATTGACTGGCCAAAATAGAAAATGTAAGTTACATATGAGGATAAGGGTATCTAACTCCTTGGCCCCACTTAATGTAGGACAAGGATGAGCCAAAGTGAAAAGAGGAACTAGGTGCCTCAACACAAGGAAGAGCACCACGATCCATAAGATGTTTAATTTTGTTACTTAAAGCCTTACATTCATTAGTAGAATGACCATGAACCATATGATATTTGTAAAATTAACTCTTGTAGTAAAATTTATTTCATGTTCTTAGAGGGAGAGATATCATATGATCTTGAAGGATTCTTGACAAGATACCTTCTTGATCAATATTAGATGTTCCTTTTTTGTGACACAGATAACTCTTAGTAAAAGATGTCATACTTACACAAGACTCTTTAGATTCCAAAAGTTTGTTCCCTCCATTATAGGAGGGTGTAAAATCTAATGAAGTCAAATCATTAGTGTTTTTTTTTATGACAGTGAAATTCAACAAATATTTCATTGTTTATTTCAAAGGATAACTATCAAAAGCACTAGTGTCCATCAATTTAGGATACACTGCTATTAAAGTTAGCTTAGGAGAATCCTTTGTAAAAGTGAACATGATATTAATTGAAGGTTTGTTTCATGGTTTTATTTCTATCAAAGTACAATAACCAAGAAAACAAGTTGTTTCTTGTGTGTTAGGGTCTATAGGGATATGGATACCATGTTCGTTAGCACCACATAATTTTTTATTCTAACTGAGTTGCTTCATAAGTTAATAACCTTTTCCATAAATATTTTTCATCTCTTTTAGATTAGGTGGTTGTTGATAGTCTATCTAACCAAAGTTTTTTTTGTAATTTGTTGTCTTTTTTTCTAAAGTGGTTGAGGTAGATGCTTTTGAAGGGTCTTATGAATTTTTTGTTGACATTACCACTTTTTCTTTTCCATTTTTAGAGTATTTTTTTATGATCTTGTATTCTCCCATGAATGTTGGTGTGAAATCTAAGGAACCCCAATCATCATATAATAGCTTTCTTACTTCCTTTGTATGTTTCTCTTTTTCTTTCTATTGCATGATTCCATTTGTGTAGTTGGTGTCAATGTTGAAAAATGATTTTCCTTATCTTTGTCAATGTTCAAGAAACTATTTGGTTCAGGGTCCACTTTGATTGTATATACTTTGTTAACATTATAGATATGTTTCATGATATGATGAAGGGTGGAGGTAACCATGTGAATCTCATGAGTCCATGGTCTTCTAAAATAACATTTTATGAAATATCATGAGGCATAATATGAATCGGGGTTTCTAATGTGGCGTTTCAAACTATAATAGGTAATGTAATCACTCCTAGCAATTTTTTTCCTATATTTTTCAAACCCCCAAATAGATAATGAATAAGATTATTTTTTTATTCATTCACACCAAGCCTATCCAAAAGGTTTACACTACACACATTAAGAGCATAGCCATTGTTGACAAGGGTTCTCTTTATTCCTATTCTATTGTATTTAGCTATTATCATGAAAGCATTATTTTGTTTTTGCACTTCCAAAGAAGGGAGATCTCTTTGGTGGAAAAAAATACCAATTTTTATTCCTTTAATCATGACTTTTATTTCATTCAGTTGTGCATTAGAAGGGATAGGAACTTGTTTCAAGGAAGTTTAAAGCATGGTGTGATAATTAGGTGAATTCTAAATTAGGTTCCATAGGGATATTTTTGTGGGAGTATTCTTTAGTTGTTCAACAAGTTCATACTCCTTCCCACTATGCAAGGGAAAATGAAGAGCACTAGGAAGAGTGGGATTAGGAAAAGGTAAGGTTGTTGAAGGTGTTTCATTTGGCTATGGATTGTTTCTAGTGTTATATGTATCAGCAACAATATTATGACTTGGCTACTGTAAAACATAATTCTTAGGTGGGTAAGGGATAAATTTAGGTTTGTTTTGAGTTTGTAGTTTTTGTGAAGGTGGGTAAAGTATGAGTTGAGGTTGAATAATATTGATGTCCCTTAGTGAAGGACAGTCTAATGTTACTTCATCATCTTCATATAAGGACACTATATCATTATTTCCAATGTTATCCTTTTCTTACAACATGATATCCTCCCTAGGAGGAATTTTTTTAGGAGAACTACAAACTAGATATTCATGACATTTAAAGGTTGGTTCTTATAAAATGACTTCATCACAAGTAAGGGAGTTATCAGTGGTTGAATTTTATTTTTTTTATCAATAGAGGGAATATCAGGAGAAGACTCTATTTGATTGTTATGATTGTTCATGACTTTATCCTTATTCTTTGAGGTCTCATTCTCTTTTTCTATACTCTATACCCTAGTAGGAGAGCTTGTAATATGTCCATCACATTCCAAGGTTATATTTTTTAAAGTATCTTTATCAGAATTAGGGGAGGTATCAAGAGAAGGAAAACTATAATTTTCATGATTACCAAATAGATCTTTCCAAATGGTAGGAGCATTAGGTAAGGGAGGAACAAGATTCTCATGACTCTCAATAGGTGCACCTTCTAACACTAAGCTATCCTCTTTGAATCAAGGCGAGATATTAGGATAAGGAAAAATTTGATTGTCATGGCTATCTATGGGATCATCCTTTTTCACTAAAATATTCTCACAAGCAAGGGATGAATGGAGAATAGGTAAGGTGATGTTTAGAAATTTTTTATGATCTCATCTTCTTGTTTTCTAATATCTTCCAAAGGGGGGTGAGGAAAGGGACAATCAAGACTCTCAATGCTTGTATACTCTTTCACCAAGATACCTTCTTCACTAATAGGAGAGGTATTGGTAGAAGAACAATTATGACTATTATGATTTTATATGATTGCATCCTCTTGTATCATACCATCCTCATAAAAAGGCAATGTAATATTAAGGATTGTGTCAATGGTTTGATTATATTTCTCTAAGATGTTCTTGTAACAATGAAAGATGGTAGAAGGATGAATAACCTATTTCTTAATGACCTCATTGTTGTACTCCAAATTGAAGTCATAAGAGGGGATGTTGCAGTTATGAAATCCATCTTTCACCATATCAAAGACACATCTCTTGAAAGAAAACATGATATTATAGAAAAGTAAATAAAGTGCAATTCTATAACCTCAAGTGAAATGCTTAAATGCAATTTTTAGATTTGAAATAAGGTAATTTACTAATTACACTATGCAACAACCTAAAATATGGAATATTGTAAATGAAACTTTTGAATTGAGAAATACATGAGATAAACCACTTTAAGCTAGATTTAGTAAAATGCATAAAAGAGAAAGTCAACCCATTGAAATAGATAACCAATGGAAGCAAAGATAAGTGTATAAATAAGTTTTTAAATGCTATAAAAGGTAGTTTCAGATGTGCACCAGGACCTATTCACCCAAAGGGGCGTATGAGTCCAACTGAGGGTTTTTTTGCTTAATTTTCAATAAATTTGAAGTAATTTGTTATGATTTTTGGTTTGGGTGATCTACAGAATGAATGAAAACAAAATTTTTTAGATATTTTTCAATTATTTGGGATATATAAATGCAACCTATATACACTTTTACTAATGTAAAAATTAGAAACCTTAGAATGCTAATTAAATAATCCAAACCCTACTGCATAAATGATGATGGACTCCAAATCGGAAAATGATATTTTCTAAATTCAGGTTCACCAAAATGAAATAATGGAAATAGTGTCCCACCTTTTTGGAGGTGGAACAAAAACTAGGTGTTTAGAGACCTAGACCTATTTCCCTAAATTTTCATTTAAGGAGGCCTTAGAGATCTCAATCCAATGAAGAACAGAGAAAGAGATATTATAATAGGGATATCCTAGGGTATGTTTAGACATTGATGAGGGGTTCACCACCAAGCCAAGGCCTGAAAAAATATATAAAATTCTAGATCAAATGACTGAACTCAATGATCTAAGAAACTTCACTAAATGAACTATAGATGCAAATAAATAAATAAAACAAACTAGAAAAGTACAAAGGAGTGTTTGGAAATCTGATAGAGCTTGAATGGAGGCCTAAAATGTTGACTAAGTTGAAATTTAGGCCTAATAGGACTCATTCACTAATCTAGGTGAATCAATCCTATATCAAGGTTTTTGCACAAGAACATATTTTTTTCAAAAATTGTATCTAAAAACTACAAAAATCTCAAAATTGACCTAAACTATGACTCATTCACCAATCTGTGCAAATGAGTGCAGTTAGGGTTTCTTGGAATTTAGAAGTCTAAATCTGGTCTTCAACATTAAAACCTTGAAAATAGGCCAAATCGGACTCATTTTCCATTTGTGGAGAATGGGTCCCACCTAGATGGGACTCATTCATCCAAAGTGTTGAATGGGTTCCATAGGGCCTATTTTTATTGCTAAAGTGTCAAGGAGTGTGTAAATTAAGCTTATTTGTTGATTTTATTGGGTTTTTGATTGAAATATGCCTTGGGATGCACAATATAGGGTTTTATGGGCCTATTAATTATGATATTAAGGTCATAAATGTAAGAGGACAAAAAATTCAATTTGAAAGTGTAAACAAATACCTTTTACAATATTAAATTAAGGAAAAATTGGATCTATTTATCTTAGAAGGGCCCTAACTCCAATGTGAATGTGTAGAACATAGTAGAAGACTAGATTAGGTCCACATAATTTATAAGCCTCGTAGATTAGGCTCTCAACTATTAAAAAGTAACAAAAGGGTCTACACAGTCTATATCATCTAGACTTTGTTGGTAGAGGGAAAGATGAGTGGATTGCGAGGAATCTCCAAGTGTATATAAATGTATTCTTATGTAAGATAAAAAATTAGAATATTAAAATATTATGAAAGGGGGTTAGAGAAAATGTAGATGCCACCAAATAGAAGAGTGATATAAATTTTAGCAAAAATATAGTAAATGAATTTGAAGTAGAGTTTTAAGTCATAAAGGGAATGCAAGAAAGAATGGAAGTATTGGAGAAATACACACAATAGAATTTTTGTACAATTACATGTTAGCATAACAAAAGAGACAACAAAGAGTGATAGGATAGAGAATATAAATAAATAAAATAATAATCTTTTCTTACCTAATGGCATCTTTTCTATTGTTTTTTTTATTAATTTTCTATGCTATTTTTTTGGAAAGAAGAAGATCAAACTTTCATGTATACAAGATACAAATAATATCTTTATAAAATTATTTTATCCTCTATTTCATGTAAAAAAAGATTAAAAATGATAAATATTTAATTTATAATAAACACATGATCAATATTAGATTTTATAAAAAATAAGGAACTTTTATGTCGAATCATAAATCTTTGCTCTTATTTGTTAAAAAATGAAGAAGATTGTATTGGCTTCAATATGGTTCTCTCTTGTAGTGGCATGATTTATTTTAAAATTTTAACAATATTTTACAACATTTTCTAATGGAATCTAGCATAGATTTCATGATAATGGTTGAATTATAAATATAGAAAATAAATATTAAACTTAAATAAAATATAATAAAATGTACATTTTTAGATTTAAGCAATGTAATCTAGTTAAATTCTATCATAAGTGGTGGGAAAAATTATAAAATCAAATTAGAAAAGAAAGGAGACCACCATTATAATGAAGTGTTAGAGTTATCATGCATTAGCTAATAATTAATTACTCTTTAATTGATTATTAGTCTAATTTATTCTCATGCACTTAACCTATAATTAGGTGTGCTTTTAGGCTTTGTTGGTCAAGGTAATATTAGATCATTATGTCTCATCTCATGTGATGTTGACACTTGTCATGATTTGATCCCTTTCTCATTTAGGGTTTTTTTGTTATAAACACTCAACCCTCATTGTAAATATCTTGAGCTTTCATATCTTCTTGAGACTCTCTTTCTTTCGTAGCTTTTTCTTGTTGAGGAATATTGCATATATTGTTTGTAGATCTCTTGTGTGGAAGGTGTATTTTTTGTTTTTTGATCCTATGGCTCATGTTTTCGTGCTTGTTTCATAATTCTAATAGTGTATTACAGCATGAATTCATCGAAGCCCTTCTCAATTTATGATGTTTTTTCTTCAACAAGGGTTGTAGGCTTCAAATTTGAATTCCCTTTCCTTTTTTTGCAAATTTTATAGTTGGGCATCTTCTGGTGCATTTTGGTGTAAAAAGGACATCATTGTTGGATTTAGAGCTATTGAGAAAGTCAAATTTGACTTTTGTTTTGCGTAATTGCTACTCCTAAAGCCAGATCTACGAAGTTTTGAAGTTGATGCTTTGTTTCTAGATCTAGAGGGTAGCTCAATTTTGGTGCATTTTGAGCCAAAACAAACATTAGCATCATGCTTAGAAGGCCCAAAACCTTAAGATTTCCTGTCAAATTGCCAAAATTTATGTCAAAAATTTATGAGGAATTTTTTATTTGTCAAGAATGTCATATGACATTCCAAACACATGGATCGAGTAAAATAAAAAAAAATTCTCATATTTTTTTCTACAAGATTATATATATATATATATTTATGAAACCCTTTAAAAATGGAAATACAGGTTTTATTTAAAAGTTGTATTTAAAAAAAATTGATAATTTGTAGTATCTGTGGGTACCTGCCACCCATACGGTGGCAAGCCCTTGGGCCCTGCCAAGAGTAACAACTTTTTTTTTAAGTTTTCCTTATTAAAAAAATAGATGATATTTTTTATATAGTTTTTATTAAAAAAATATTAGAGTTTATTTATTTATTTTTCAACTTAAAAAAAAAAAACATATTTTTTGCAAAATAAATCCACATGCACTGTATTGGAGAACTTTGTTATCAACAGCTCCAAAATTGCTAGACCCTTATTTTTGGTAGTTTTTTGACAAATTTGGTGGATTTTTTGCCCTACTTAGCCCCTCTTCATTGAGATTTTCATATTTTCACCTCAACTTCTAGAGGCCATATCTCGTCCATACGATGGGATTTTTTAGTGCAATTTTTTTGAAATCGGGTAAAATTTTGAGCTCTTCACAGTGCTACTGATATTTTCCAGTTTTGACTTCTATTTTCTTCTAGGATTCATTTTTCTTAGTGCAGTTGTTGTTCAGTTCTCATTTTGGAGACTTTGATGGGCCATATATTTTGCATACAAAAACATTTTTAAGTGTCATTATTTTTTAAAGTGCATGTTTGTTCGTGCTACTAGTTTGTATGTACTTTCAAATGTAGTGTACATCAATGTCTAGTTACATGCATTTCGATGAGATGGATCATTTACCATATGGACACTTGCATTCCTATTTCTAGAGGTTCTTCATTTCAACACTCTATCTGTCATCTTTTGACAACAATCTATAGCTTCATGCTTCTAGATGTTGCACATGTTCCTATTTCTAAGGACATTGTCTTGTTTGGACATTATGTGCTCCCATTGTACGCATTTCTTATTATGTAGATGCACTAAGATAAAATGCCATTTTGGTGTATAATTTTTTGAGGATTTCACA
This sequence comes from Sequoia sempervirens, assembly GCA_007258455.2. Classification (NCBI taxonomy): domain Eukaryota; kingdom Viridiplantae; phylum Streptophyta; class Pinopsida; order Cupressales; family Cupressaceae; genus Sequoia; species Sequoia sempervirens. Next base: position 413,031,688 of record VDFB02271358.1, on the reverse strand, counting down.
CATCCTTTTGTTCCTTTTATATTTACAGTATGATATAAAGTTCCATGGGAGGTTGATGTTTTCCTTTGGTTTTCCATCACACCTTTTTCAAGTGAGTGTCCCTTCTATGATAGCAATGAATCTTGTTGATTCTTTCCTCATGTGCGTGTCCATTAGTTTTTATACCCTTTTATTTGTATGTTCTTTCTCCTACATGCACATCTTGGTTTCACACAATTTTAGTGCATCTGTCATGTCTCTCCCTTTTCACCATTATGGGGGGTTTCTACTGTTAGTGCTAATATTTCCTTGGTTTGCATTGAAGTGATCTATGTATCTATTTCTTGTTCTTATGTACTTTCAAATGTGAACCATAGATTTTTAGGTGTGAGGCTTATAAGCTACTCTTACACTCTTAGGATATTTCACCTAAAAGGAGAGAGATAAACCTCACAAAAAATCAATGTGGTTCACTCAAATTATGCAATGTATGATGTTATTAAGACTAAATGAAATGATATAAATGCATCTAAGTTATGAAATTGATTCATTATGAATGCAAAACCTAAGAAACGAGTTATGTTTGAAAACAAAATGTGATATGTAGGCATGAACTAAACATGAACAAATGCAAAAAAAGAAGAAGAAAGCTAAATCATAGTGCATTTGGTGTTTGATGAGGAATCTAGAATGTTTTGAATGTTGACTGAAATCACTAAGAATCAACAGTGGGACTCATTCACCACTGATGGTGAATCAATCCCACTTCTGATGAAAAATTATAGAAATTGGTTTCTGAGTGATGTGATCTAGAATCTAAAAAGATCTAGATTTCTAGCCTTAAGGTGGGATTCATTCACCATTGATGGAGAATCAATCCTCTCCCAAAATTATATAAAATTAGGAACCAATTTTGTAGCACTTGATCTGAGGTTGTCTGTTTATTGGGTTGATGAAGTTAAATATATAGAAAATGGACTATAGGTTATCTCCAAGCTTGAAATGGGTTATAGTTGACTTGAAATACTTTTTTGACTTGTTGAACACCTTTCAACACCTAATTGCTTGATAAATCTACACACATGCAAGAGGCAAAAAATGGTTAAGGGTTAGGTTATAGGGATTTGCCTTTGTCAAATCCCACTTTAGTAATTAAACCCTTAATGAAGAAATGGAATGAAATGCACAAGGAAAGATGAATAAAGAACATGCAAATGTCCTAAACTCACCTCAACCTTGTTAAAGAAGTCTAAAGATATGTCAATGGCTACTCCAAGATACTTGATTGATGCTTAACTAAATGATGCAAAGTGCTTGAATGGATGATTGAATGTTTGGATGTATTAGTGAATGAATTAGGTGTAAAATGGATGTGAAAAACACTTACTTATACACTCTTGTGTCTTACTAACCCAATGATTCCTCATCATAGGCTGACATCAAGTAATTTTGAATAAAAACCCGAAAGGAAATTTGAATTTTTTTGAATTTGGAGCCAAGAGGGACTCATTTGCCACCCATCGTGAATGGGTCCCACCTTTGACTTGAAAGTAGGTGTTAGTAATTAAGTCATATTTAATGTTATTTTTCAAGTTTACATTCGAAAATACACTTAATTAAGCCTTATAAGGGCATAAAGGGGTCAAATAAAGCATAAAAAAGGTGTAAATAGTGAAATCAAGCCTAGAAAAGCATGAAATCTTGTTACAAGACTTTACAAAACTTCAAAATAGGACTTGATAGGTGATTAAAAGGTGATTTTAGGTTAATTGTAATGGAAAGAGTCTAGAAAAGTGTGGAAATGTTTTACAACACTTAACAACACCTTCACAAGATGTCATAATTTGAATTTTTAGGACTTAATGTGAATGTTCAAGTCACATTACAACATTGAATCAAAGAAAAATGGACCAATAATCATGAAGAAAGGCCTTAAAAACCATGAAAATTTCAAGGTTCCATTTTTCTATGGCACATTTAGAGCCCACTTTAGTGAGAGGATGAACTTGCTTCAAACTCACACTAATTTAGCCATGCACATTGAGAAGAGGGTCCAAGTGCACTTATGCTAGCAAGATTGAATGACAACAATCAAGAAGGATAATCAAGCCCCTAGGATGAAGATCCCATGGAAAACTAAACATAAGAATAAAGGTACACACATGTGAAGAGAAGGGAGAATCAGACTAAGCTTCAATTATCTATCCAACTAGTTGTGGATTAGATCTAGGCTATTTGCAAGAAAAAGAGAATGCATACTCACTCTGGGGTGGCACAACTCATGGTGGTTTGTCAAGTGAGAAGACCCAAAAGGTAAGATACATATGCTAGTTGCTATGCACTCACAAACAAAAAGGTGGCTATGGGGTAAGTCATGCTGCTAAATTGGATTCTCTCTCAACCATATCAATGTTATACCTCCTGATAACTTTAACAAGGAGCCACAAGGGAAAATATCGATTCATGCTTCATGAGACAAGAAAAGCTTTGTATGCTCAGAATTCATGAACAAAGAGCAGGGTACCATAGGCATTCAAACTGCGTATGCAACATGGTAAAATGTAACATGCAAAAATATAAAATGTAAAATAAATTTTAGAGGAGTCTTGTTAAGTTTATACAATGTCTATTACTTAGGGAACATTGTGTCTAATGTCTCCAAGAGAGGACTAATCAAATAATAAAGTATTCACAACTTAGGGGGTGAAGTGTGTTGCATCATGCCACCGAGCAGAATGTAATATGCTAAGATAGATCATACTTATGAAGAACATCACACCCAATGTCATCCACAAAGTGACAAACACATCATATGAAGTAACAAGGCTACACTAAGAATTAAGAATGGAAAATGAACTGATGGTAATGTATATTCCCCACTTTAAAGTAATTGCTACATAATTATTTGTGATAAATTACTTGAAAGTAGCAAAGGAAAGAAAATTCCAAAAGAAAATAGGACATGAAATAACCAAATCCATCAAGTCTATATATTTCAGTAAAGGTACTTCATAATAAGATGAAAGACAAAGGGATTTTCAAAATAACCGGGATTTGGATTGGGGTTAATTATGTTCAGCAATTTATTTATGAAAAGAGCTTGAAACTATCATAGTTTTAATGCATTTGATCAGAAAGAATGAAATAAGAGATTAAACTTTGTGTTTGAGAAACCAACATGGAGAGACATTAGAGGTTTGAACCATCATCCCAAAAGGAAAACAGTGAAGCGAAAATGAAAGAAATATTTTGGGTCAACATGAAGGAGAATTTCAATCCTCAATTCCTTACATCACTAAAAAGAAAACAAAGAAAAGACAAAAAAGAGGAAAAAAAAGGGATGTTGGGTCAACATCACGGACATAGGGAATCTCAATGCTGGTGTAATCGAAAAAGGAAAACAAAAAACAAAGTGAAAAAATAAAAGGACAACACGGGTCCAACATGCATGGAAGACATAAAGGGAATCTCTATGCTTTCATCACATCAAAAGAGGAAGATAAACAAAAGTGAAAAGGACGCTGGGTCAACATCTGGAAGACATAAAGGGAATCTATGGTTGCATCATCAAAAGGAAAACAAAGTAAAGAAAAGTACATTTTAAGGTCAAAATCGACAAATCCGCTACATTATCCAGCGAAAACCTCGGCTCGAAAAACAATCATAACCTCTCAGAATGGAGAATTCATCAGGAAGTGGGAAAAGAGAGCATCAAACACACATTATGGGGGAACACGATGCACACATAAAAGAAAATCAAAGAAAAAGGAAAATGAAAGGGGCTATTAATGCAAATGCAATTCAACCATTAATGGAGTTATGAACTTCTCAATCTCAAATAAAACAGTTAAGAGACAAGGGAAAATGTATTACTAGTAATAGTTTATTTCCTCCATTGAGTGTAGGGGAAGAATGAAATGAGATGGTTGATGGGAAAGAATTTCATGCAATAGTGAGAATGAAAAATTATACAACTATGGAATGACAAAAGGAAATTGATTTTTTAAGAGATGATGGGGAAGCAATCGGTATCAATGAAGTGATGCTTATCTAGTATGTCCTTCAATTTATGACATTCTTTGGTTCGATGTCCAAGAATACGATGATATTTGTAATATGGTATGTTAGAAACTTTAGGATGGATGACCAACTTGTTCATATGTGGTAAAAGTATGATACCTTTATTTAAAATTAGTTGAAGTCTCATTTCACATTCAGGTGGAGGATGAGTAGGGTATGTGCAGGATCATGATGGGCCAAAAAGTGGCAATATGATGGGTATGTGGCTGACAACTTTTTTTTTACCCAAAATTGATGAAACGAAAAGGGGTTTTAGAGGAGATTATAAAATTTTCACCAATATAAATTATTCTTTACTTTGAATTTAATAAGTATTTATTATTCATTTTCGATTCAAATTATGACTAAAGTCCCGCTTGATAGATTGATTGAAAAGCATCTATAGATTTCAAAAAATATCATATTTTTTGAATCTAAAACATGTGTCACATTCTATGCTTAGAATACTATGGGATTAAAAAAAGAAAAATTGAATTTCATGAAGTTTTGACCAAGTTAAGTTGGTCAGACATTTGATTATTTTATATTTTTTAAAAGTTGCAATAAAAATTCATAATTAATTATTTACTTGGAAAAAATTACAAAAAAAATGCATCACATCAGGACACGAGTCCTTAACTTATATCTAAAATCTTATAAAAAAATATTATCATTTTATTGTGGTTAGGGTGGTTAGATAGACACCTACTTTTTTTTTCTTTGAAATTTAAGTACTACTACATTGAAATTTCAAATTTTCACCAAATAGATTTTTATTTTTTTCAAAAAAACATAGTATTTTAGAGACTAGATTCAATTTCCTACAAATTATATTTTGACATATTTTTAAAATAATATAGATAACTTATTCAAATTTTTACATCAATTTGCCTAACTCTGATTTTTTCTGATCTTTTTGCCACTTAAGGGCCTATTTTTTCCATGATGATCCTGCACATACCCATTAGGAAACTTGAGTTTTTTAAGTTTATAAGGTCTTTTTCATTTGCTAGACTTTCCTTTTTCATGAATGGAAGGAGGAAGAGGACCCATGGAGATCGTAGCATAATTGTCATGAGAATCAGGTAATGATTGTTCACATGGAAGGAGAATGTTCAAGTCGGAAGGAGAATCAAAGATCACTATACTATGATCTCAAAGTCTCCAATAATTAGAAGGAGGTTTATCAATATGAGGAGGATATTGATATCCTAATCTTGTTGTATCTTCTTTTGTTGTTTTTTTTTCAAGAACTTGGTGAAATTTATGCTTATTAGTTGTATCACACCCTTGTTTTCTTATAATAGTAAAGCCTTTTCCATATGTTTCTTCAAGGTTTATAGGAGTTTTTATGACTTGGTGATCATAAAATGGTTGAGGATGTGTTTGTTGAGAGGAACTAGGTCTACTTGATGCAGGGATCTTAGGTTCTACTTGAGTTTCAAGATGTAGGTATCCAAAGTGATCAGGAGGTGCAATAGTAGGAAGATCTTGTGACTTCATGTATGGGTAAAAGGTTGCATTGGCTTCAAGGTTATCAATACATTCGTTTAAGAAATTTTTCATGCTATCATCATCTTATCCAATGATGTCAACTTCACAAGGAGGAAAATAATGAGGATTTGAAGGAGAATGAGGTAGCTCAAGGTCATTAGAGTCACAACCAAAGGAAAAATTGGACATGTCTACTAAAGATTAAAATGAATTCTAAAAATTGTTAAATGAAAAAGCCATGATAACAATAGATAAAAGTAAAATAAAATGCAAGAAATAGAAGAAGAAAGAGAATCTATAAAGAAAAATAAAAAAGTAACTATAGAAAACTAGAATGTAGGAAGTACCCAAAAAATGCCTAAAAATGATGTTCAAAATGTGTAGGTGGACTAATTCATCCAAGGTGACGAATGAGTCCAAGTATGATAGATTTTTGTGTTTTACAAAAAATTTAAAGTGATTCTAATGCTTTTCAGATGAAAATTAAGGATGCAAATGATTTTTTTTTAATTTTTTTGAATGATATGATATGCAAAAACAAAGTGTAAATGAGTCTTTCACTAATGCAATTTTAACAAACCCTAGAATGCAAAGAAAAAAAATACCCTAATTGAATGTTGATCAAAATTAATCTAGGATGCAATATGCAAATGAAATTAGAAAGAAACAATGCTCAATATGCAGGTTCACCAAAATGAACCATAGATTTTTTGGGTGTGAGGCTTATAGGCTACTCTTACACTCTTAAGATATTTCACCTAAAAGGAGAGAGATAAATCTCATGAAAAAATAATGTGGTTCAATCAAATTATGTAATGTATGATGTTGTTAAGACTAAATGAAATGATATAAATGTAACTAAGTTACGAAATTGATGGATTATGAATGCAAAACCTAAGAAACAAGTTATGTTTGAAAACATAATGTGATATGCATGGATGAATTAAACAGGAACAAATGCAAAACAAAGAATAAGAAGGTCGAATCAGAGTGCACCTGGGTGTTTGATAAGGAATCTAGAATGTTTTGAATGCTGACTAAAATCACTGAAAATCAATAGTGGGACTCATTTTCCATGAATGGAGAATCAATCTTGCTTTTGATGAAAACTTCTAGAAACTAGTTCACGAGTGTTACAATCCAAAATTTGACAAAATCTAGATTTCCAGCCTTGAGGTGGGACTCATTCACCAGTGATGGTGAATTAGTTCTCTCCCAAAATTATGTGAAATTAGGAACCAATTCTGTAGCCCCAGATCTAACGTTGTTTGCTTCTCGGGTTGATGAAGTTAAATCTACAAAAAATGGGTTGTAGGTTGTCTCCAAGCTTGAAATAGGTTGTAGTTGACTTGAAACACTTTTTGGACTTGTTGACCACCTTTCAACACCTAATTTATTTATAGATATAATCACACAAGTCTACAAACACACATGTCAAAGGGGAAAAATGGTTAAGGGTTAGGTTATAGGGATTTTCCTTGCTCAAATTACACTTTGGTAATTAAACCCTTAATGAAGAAATGGAATGAAATGAATAAGGAAAGATAAATAAAAAACATGCAAATGTCCTAAACTCACCTCAAACTTGTTAAAGAAATATGAATATATGCCAGTGGCTACTCCAAGATACTTGATTGATGCTTGATTGAATGATGCAAAGTACTTGAATGGATGATTGAATGCTTTGATATATTAGTTAATGAATTATGTGTAAAATAGATGTGAAAAACACTTATTTATACACTCCTGTGCCTTAGTAATCCAATGATATCGTTGATGTGTTTTTTATGCACTTTTCAACACAGGAAGTGCGTAGGTGCACTACCTCTCTTGAAAGACAATCTTCCACAATTAGATTGCAGAACACTATCCCAAGGTCTCTCGGATGTCAGGTCATGACAATGATTTGAATATCTTAGTTGTTTGATGTGATTTGCTGGAATCACAAGGTGGTCTTATGGATGGGTTATAAAGCATGGAAGTTGGATCTTGAAATGGAGTTCTTGAGATGGAAATTTGTTATGCATTGGCTGTAGGTTCAAACAATAGTCTTAGACTCCATTGGATTTGGCTTTACAATGTGCAATGAACCTTAGCATAGGTCAGTCATTAAAAAAAAAAAAAAAGGCAAGGAAGAGGGAAAGTTCCTAAGTCTGCAACTAACTATGAATAGTGACAATGGAGTTCCTGCAATGGAAAATTTCTCAAAACAATATCCCACTTAACCAGAGATTTCACAGTATCATGGAAATTGTGCTATCTTCTAAGGTCTGCAGATACTATGTCCTTCATTCACCATGTACATGCATGAATCAAAGAGAAATGTTTTGGAGCAACTTTGAATTCAAGTCCAGGCTAACTTTGCATAGCTATCTACCATCAACAAACAGCAAAAAGTATGGACAAAGAAATCATCAACATGGCAGGAATTTTCATAATCACCCAACAACATTCCTAAAATCTACCCAAAGAAAGAAGACAGCTAACTAAAATAGCAATAAAACCTAAGTCAAACATCTAACTTTGGAGATTGAATCAAGTAACATGAGAGAAACTAAGAAAATACACCAAGTCAATGCATTTTCTTTATAAATTTCTGCAGCATGTCTTTACAACAACTCAACTCCCCATTCAAATGAGAGGGGAGCGCTATTTATAGTGCCCAAAAGATTCAATGAATGGACAAGATTAATTCTTATTGTGTGGCCAAGATTCATTACAAAATACAGTTTCACCTACCCCCCAATATATCACAATTTAAAATTACATTTGTCTCTTCCTTATTTCATCCTTTTACTGATGGCACTGTAGCCCTTTTGTCCTTTAGCCAATTGTTACTTTCACTGTAGCTACTCTTCATGAAGTTCTTCATCTTTGGCAGGGCTGTCCTCCTGCCCCTTAGAAGCTGTGTATTCTATGAATTTGAGGACGAACGCCTGGAGTTTGTCTATTTCGATGATTTCACATCGCAATGCCTAGTAGCTCCATTCCTTTGCATTATCCTTCAACTTTTTCCAATCTTCATCATACTTTGAGCCTTGGTCTCTGAACAGCTCTGATTGATCAAAGGCATGGGAACCAAAACTTAGGAATTCCTTTGTGATGTCTCTAGTCATCCCGTCCTTCATCTTCTCTTGGAAGTAGGGTTTTATCTTTTCCGGATCCATTTGCACAGTGGGCATATCATAGTCCATCATTAGCTTAAGATATCGAGCACATTCTACCCATATTTCTTTGATCCATTCAATGTCCGGATCCACCTTTCTCATGATTTGTCCTAGCCTCTCTTTCCAGTGGTTAAAGTCTTCGTGCCACACATCCATTAGCCAGTGATCTTTCTTAAATGCAAGCTTCTTCTCCCATGTGGCTTCAGGCAGCTGAAGGATAGCTTCAATCCTTGGAAAGGTGGAGTCATAGGTTGCGGGGAAATTGGTGTAGAGCTTCCTTGTGCTCTCCAGAGACTGCATTAGGTCCAAGAACTTGTTGGCTGTTCACACAGCCCAGCTAATTCCCATGTTTCTGACGTATGAGACTTGTCGGAACTAGTCCTCTATGGACTTCTCCAAGTTCTTTCTTCTTTCCATCTTGTCGATCTGTTCCTTGGAAAGCAGCTGAGGTGTGACCGTGGATGTAGTAGGCAGGTCATCTACTGAAGACCATTATTGAATGTAATCTGTTAAGGCTGCAACCTGTGCCTTGAGCTCATCCTTTGAGATTTTATCTTACTTTATCAGATGCACCACCGTAGCCACTGACTCCTCAAGGTGCTAGACTTTCTGCTCTCTAGTGGTGGTTCCCGAGTCAATGGTGGAGATGCTATAACTTACCCCAGCTTGGCCAATCATGGGTGTTGCAATTTGTGCCACTCGAGAGCCGAAAGCATCCATTGTTAATCTGGATCAAACCTTGGGCTTCTTCTCCTTCTTCATCGTAATTTGGGCTCAAGCCAAGATGGCCTCTAACCTTGCCCTTGGGTCCTTCAGCATAGGGGTTTTTCTTTCAAGCTGCTTCTCTAACCAGTTGGGCACAATAGACTTCCCCTTGGGTGAATCATGGTCACCCTTGCCCTTCTCAATCAAGGTCAAGATTTCTGCTCCTTTTCCCTCTAGGGATTTCTCTTTCTCTTTGGCAGCATCCTCCTCCTCTTCATCAGAGTCATGGACAAATACGAGGTGTTTGATAGGCAGCCCGGTGGGTGGTTGCTGAATGGGACTTTCTTTTCTTGCTATTTCTCCTTCCTTCTTTCCCTCAGTACACTTAGCCTCGGGGCTTCTGACGACACATGTTCCTCCCTCAGTTAAATCCTTTTGTTGATGTTCTTTTGGTGGCTACCCTTCTTCATCATGGGGTGACCCCTCTACCTCTGCCCCAATGTCCTTCAGCTACTATGCCATTTCTTCCTCAAGGTCATCATCAAAGGTTTGAATGATTTCCTTAGCACCCGAGCCATCTTCCTCGTCCCCACTCTCGGAAGAGCCTGTCTCCTCCTCCTCATAAGCCACCCTGTCGATGGTTCGGTGTTCATAATCTGGGTGCTCATGGTACTCATCAGCCTCCTTCTTAATAGGCTTTGAGGCCTCCCACTCTCGCTCCTCCCACTCCTTAGAGATTAGCATAGTGGCCTCCATAGTCAGTGGCCCTATTGGTGGTTGTGAAGGTTGAGCAGTAGCAAGGACTTGTGCAAGGGCTGCTTGAAGAGTTGGGTCCATTAAGAACTAGGAGAGCTCTGGGGGAAGGTTCTGCATGTGCCTTGAAAGAGACTCAGGCTTAGTGGTAGTGGGAACAGGTGATGTTATTGTTGCCAGAGGGAGTGATGTGATTGGTGACATAGCAGCAGAGGAAGCAGGAGAATTCATGGCGAAAGATGAGTCAATAACTATCATAGACTCGGCCGAAGGTGAAGGGGAAAGATGGACAAAAATGTCCACCGCCGACGGGGATGCAGTGAACATAGCCAGGGAGGTGGGTGGTGCAACAGGAGGGGTGAAGAGAGCCAAGGGAGGCTGTAATTGACCCACGCCCTCTATTTCTTTCTCTTGGGTTGAAGGTTGTTCTACAGTACTCCCTGCATGTTTGAGTCTTTTGGGAGGTGAGCCTCCCATTTCTTTCTTTGCATGGGCCTCAGGGTTTGGAGACTGCTCGGTTTCTGTTCCTTTTGTCTTCCTAGACCTGGTGACTGGAGGAGACTTGGAGGTCACGCTAGTTGAAGTGGTGGCAGCAACATCCTTTGTGGCACTCATCTCACTTTTGAGCCCTTCATAAGTCAAGATTATTCCCTGTCACTTTAAATGAGCCACCTGCACATCGATCAACTCCTTGGTACAGGTTAAGATTGGTTGGGTTATGGTATCTAGGTCATCAACCTCCTGTTCATCCCATTTAATTGATGGTATTGGCAGGTTGGTCACTGCAGGGTACCTGGGATGCATTATGGTGGACTCGTCTTCCTCAACTTGGTTCGGTATGGGGAATGGCTGCACCCTTCTTAGGAAATTTACAGTCATTCGCATGTAGTGCCTCACGTGCACTTCCTTGTAATCTTGGCAGTCAGCCAAAAAATCCTCAATGTGGTGAAGATGGGCATATGCTGGCCTTAGCGCTTTCCTGACGTGGCCATGCGGGTCCAACCATGGTCGAGCAATGTGTAAGTAGAAATGGTAATCCTTCAGTTCTTTCTTGGAGTTACCAGTACACTAGGAGGTTTGCAGTCAGTACATGCCCTGGCCTAGGGTCATAGGATAGGAGATCCCCGTTACATGTTTGTTGCTGAAGATTTCTTGCAGGTGTTGGAGTTGCCGAGAAAGCTCCAGGAGGATGATTCGGTCATTGGGGTATCGGGGCAGCGTATTTGACCTTTCAGTGAAGCCCTGGGCATGGATGTACGTAAACTTCAGTTATTGGATATAGAGAAAGGCATACTATTTCAAAAGCGCCCAATGAAGGTATCATTTACTCTGCAGTAATCCCTTTTGAAGTTCTGGTACTGGAGCTATGGATATTTATCATAGGCTTTGAGTCATCGCTTCTGCTCTTGATCGGGTGCCACAAACAACCCGCTTTATTGTCTCTGATCTACCAAGGAATAGACAAGGTAGGAAGTCATATAGAATTTGGAGCTCTTTTTTATGTTGACAAATTGCTCATGGAAGTAGTTGCTTATGATTCCTCCTTAGTAGAATGAAGCCTTTGTTGTTACGTCCTCGTTTCCACGCAGGATCTGCTCAATAAAGTATACCATCCATTCCTGAAAGTAGGCAGCTACGGGGAGACCCATAATCCTGCTCAGCATGGTTACCAGTCATGGTAATCTTCGTGGAAATCACTGCAGAAGAGTTCCTGAGGAACCTTCGCAGCCCTGCCCCATCTTTCCTTGAGCTAATGTAGATTTATTGACTTCTTACAACCACCTGGATTATCATCCCATGTTGCCTAGCATTCTTCTAAGGTGCGGACCTCCATCTGTTGGAATGTGGGAATATGGAAGGTCTTTGTGATCCCCTCTGGTGACATGTCAGCGAGAATGTTTCCCTCTTTATCAATGATTGTCCTTGTGTCCGTTTGGTATGCTTCCCGACAAGCCATAACCAATTCGGGGGCCATGAGAGATGGAGGGAATCCAGCAGCCTTGGCTATTCCACTCTGTCTTATCAATCAGAGATTCTTTGTCGTTGGAGTCACCTTGACCCTTTGCGTGAATTCATCAATATCCACCTGGCCAATGTTGGTGTCTGTGATCTCCTTCCAATCTATTATGACTTTTGAGTGGAGTGGCTCGCCCTGGAATTGGTACTTCATCTGGTCCTTGTCTTCTTTCTCTCGAGGGGTCCTTCCTAACTTTTTCCCCTTGTCCCTTTCGGCGGATGCCCCTGAAGTTCCTACACCCGATTCCATATATTCTACAAGCAAGGGCAAAGTTAGCACAATGGATCAGAAAAGCATTCGTGTTAGTAAACACCTTGAAAACAACATTTATTTCAAACAGTCAATTAAGCATAACATGACCCTTATCCCCAGACGTTATTGATCTTTGATTAAAGGTATTTGGACAATTCGGGCCCAGAGGGTTGGACTTTCCTGGCAGGAATGTTGTTTGGAAGGGAAAACATGGCAAAAGGCCCCCGGAGACTCCCTTCGGTCAAATTTTAGTATTTCAAGAAGTTGGCAATGAAGAGGACCAAAATTCAACATGTGGGTTGAACTTAGATTTCAGATTTGGGCTTGTTTGGATCGATTTAGGAGAGTTCAGAAGTCACAGGCAAGAAAGCCATCAGGAGATAGCAGTTTAGAATGGAAAATAGCAAATAGAAATCCAGAGATAGAACTCCAGGGTCCGGGGACCGACGGTGTAAAGGGCGGTCAATGGTTTGTCATTTTACTTTGGAGGGTTCAGACCGGGGGCACCGGGAAGGCGCTCACCCTTTGCCATTTGGGACGACAAACGTTGGATGGAAGTCCGGAGGGGGAAGTCCGGTAGTAAGAGCCTGGTGGCATATGTTCTCGCTTTGAGTTCGACGGTGATTGGCAGAGTGGAGCCTGAAGATCAGAGGGGCGGGCTACGAATTTCGTTTGGAACGGCAGGCAAGGGAAGGAGTCCCGATAACCAGAGCCTGGCAAGGAGGAGGGCGTTAGTTGTTCATGTGGTAATCCAGCGGCGAACGAGGCCTCGGGGCCCGATGATCAAAAGGACAGGGCGAAATCCCTAGGGAAAAGATGTGTCACTATGGTGTTCTAGTGGCAGATGAATATTCCCCAACGGCGAAAGAAATTTGGAATCCCAGGGATGGAAGTCTAGTCACTGGGACCCAAGAGATCCAAAGGACATCGGTTCAAAAGAAAAGTCAACAGTGGGGAAAAGGGTAGGCTCTGGCAGCTGGGAGGTAGGGGTTAGATTGTAGTTTGATGCGGCGACATTCATGGTGACTTTCGATCATGGAAGTCCCACGGCTTGGGCCCAAGGGAGGAAATTTCCATTATCGACAAGGTTTATCATTTTAACACGGATGGCGAAGGCAGACTCTAGGGCCGAAGAGGACATTTTCCCTATGCGAAGAACAGCCGCGGCAAGGAGGGCATCGTAGAGGGTTTCACAAGTTTCTAACATGTGGGTTTTGTGCGTGATCTCACATTGTATCATTTTCACACCTTCTTAACGATTGTTATTCATTCAAATGCTTAGAAATCATGAAAAAAACTCTCGGGAGGGCAAATGGATGGCCTACCTCAAACACGCAATGAGGGGAGACGTGGGATCCACCTACGGTCGACAAATGATGCTGAGCATGACCAGCGTGATAAAGTTGAAGACGGTGGGTGCTAATAGCAGGTTCTCCAATCGCTCTGCAATCCTGTGAAATGATAATGATAGGTTGGACTAGGTATTTTATACCCCTAACCACCATGAATGCTCATATTTAATGCAAGTATGACAGAGAAAAAGTTGGTGAGTTCAAAAGTTTGCGAAGGCGATAGGAGAACCAGGGCCTGAAGGCTGGGGAGATGTAGGAAGATGACCACTGTGAATATTTCAAGTCGGTCGGGACGGCGGCGGCGAAGAGCGAACCAGGTGCCAGAGTGCAGACTTTTGCCAAAGATCCGCCATCAGTGACGGTGGAACCATCATGGAATTTTGGGATTGGAATTTTGGATGGTCGGGCCCGGAACACCCGACGGCAGACAGGGACTCTTACAGATATCTGTCGGCAAAAACGGTGGCAAGACCCGACAGGCAGGGCGCAAGCAAAGGTTTGCTGTCGAGCAACAACAAAGCATGGCCGGAACCCTGAAGTGGAACTCCAAGGCTCAGGGTCTGAAGGGAAAAATGACCATCGAAGATTTCACAAACTTTCAGTAAATGATGAACGGGGAACTGGACCCCAAGGTCCAGGAGGACGCGGAGCGGATGCCGCCAGGAATGGCGGGTTCAGTGGGGAAACCCGGCAAGGGAATCCCGAACAGTCTGGCCTGACAGGGCCCGGGGCCATTGGCAGGGTCAAACTGCCAAAGGGACTCTGCGAGATGCCAGAATGTAGCAAAAACTAAAAGGGGAAGGCATGGTCAACTTATGGTGGGTCCTTTAAGCAATATTGACTATTCGAGACATCGAAAAGGGAGGCATGCAAAACGAGGCGATGACAAAAATGACCCGACAAGGTGAAAGAAAAGAGGGTCCCCATTCCAAATGGGGCATGTGTGCTAGGGGCACAACAAATGGTGACTCCACTGGGGAATGCTCCCGAGCGTTCTAATTATAAATATTCATTCAAGACCCAGAATCTCTGGTTTCATAGACCAGGAGTGGCTTCCAAAGATGAATCTGGGAGGATGAGATCCTTAATTGGGTCAGCTTAGAGGACATCTCAGAAGTGTGTGTAGTGAATTCATTCCTTTCCTCGGGATAGTGACCAAGATTACTAATTTAGCTGAGTGAGTTACATAAATTGTCTAACACCAAAAGTAATCTAGACATTGCTCTGCTGCCAGTCAGGCATCCATAGCCCCGATGGAGTTGTCGCTGCAATCTCACAGATATTGCTCTACTACCAGCCGAGCGTCCATAGCCCCGGTAGAGTTACCCGAACACCCATACAGTCATTTATTTTTAGAATTCATTTACTCTTTACTTTCATATTTCCTTCAATGTTCATTTCTCTTTGATCATTCAGTTTGACCGGGTAGGCACTGAAACCTACGATGGGTTTGAGACTGCAGCGGTCACTGGAGTAGACTTGAGATTTTTCACTCGTTAGGGTGTCATAACAACCATGCCACAATCCTTTAGAAATGATTTATATGTGTTTTGTGCGAGATCTGAGATGTGTGTAAGAAGATCCAGCTAAGGGTCAAGTTCTAAGCAAAGTTCAAGCAAGGAAATCATTCACGAGCAGCTTTCAAAGACCGATACTCGAGAGTGAATGTTTAGCCGAAGAACATAAAGAACAGATAGCAAAGTAAACTGCTTACCGAGCTAGCATGACCACCACAAAGGGGAGGGAAACAACTTTCAAAACAAAACTGCCAGGAGGGAGAAAACAAAAGAGGGACACAAGCAAAACGCAAGCAAGCCAGAAAGCAAAGTACCCTAAAGTATGTACAAATATTTACAATGAAGAGCTCGAACGAGCTCAAGCTTGGAAGTAATGCTTCAGGTGTTGCCCATTGACTGGCAACATGACGTTCTCACCAGTTAAAGTCTTTAAGTGGAAGGCGTTATCTCCTGAAATCTCAACTACTTGAAAGGGGCCAAGCCAAAGCTTGTCGAATTTGTTGTGTCCCCCTTTCTTTTCATGGGCCTTGTCCCAATACAGGACTAGATCTGCAATTCTAAAAGCCTTGATCTTGGCTCGGTGGTTGAACCATCTCTTAATGACGCCTTGATGTTTGGCAAAATTTTCTATTGCACAGTCTCAGACTTCCTCTAAATGCAAAAGCTCAGCTAACCGAGCTTCCCTACGATCACCTTCCTCATAAAAATCGTTGATGAACTGAAGAGTAGGAATCTTCAAATGGATGGGGAATATAGGTTCTAGGCCATAAACCAGATGGAACGGGGAATCACTGAGGGCAGCCTTGTGGTGAGTGTGATCAACCCAAAGGGTGAAACGAAGCTAGGTATGCCAGTCTTTGGGATTCCTATCTAGCAACTTTTTGATTATGGTAATTAGGTTTTTATTTGTAGATTCAGCAAGGCCATTGCCCTGGGGTGGTAATTAGATGAGAATTTAAGGGCAATTCCATAGTCAAATGCCCAACTAACAAATTTCAATGAAGCAAACGTAGGTCCATTAGCACATACCAAAGCATAAGGACAACCAAAGTGATTTAAAATGAAACTTTCTAGGAAATTAGTAACTACTTCAGTTGTGCATTGCTTACATACTATTGCTTCTGTCCACCTAGTGCAGTAATCAGTAGCGGTAAGAATGTACCAGTGTCCCGCAGATGATGGAGGGCTTACCAGACCGATGAAGTCGAGACCCCATTCCACAAATGGCCTTACCTCTAGCACAGGCTGCAGTGGGACAACAACATTCTTTTCCTTGGTGGCAGCAGTCTGACATGTGTGACATGAATGAACATGGAAATGGGCATCCTTGAAGATAGTTGGCCAATAATACCCTGCTCTCAATATCTGATGTGCTGTAGAAGAACCAGAACCATGGCCCATGCCAAATTTTCTATGGAACTCCTTCAAGACTCGATCTGCTTCTTCCTTGCCAAGGCATCTTAAATAAATGCCTTCATGATTCTTCTTGTAGAGAATGGAACCTTGCAGCATATAGCCATTGCTTTTCAATCTAAGGGCCCACTTTTGGACTCCTTGCGGGTGCAATGGACATTTCTGGTTCAACAAATAGTAGACGACATTCTGGTACCACTCTCTCAGGGAGACATCCTCAAGCTGGTACTGCTGCACAGTGAGTTCGGGTCCAGCTTCGGCTATTATTTCAGTAATTGTGTGGGTGAGTGCCTGTCCTCTCACCAGTTTCATCGGTTGGATCTCCATGTCATATTCTTGGAGCAAGGTGACCCATTTAGCTCTTCTTTCACCCAATTCAT
>VDFB02271358.1:412391505-412414500 GCA_007258455.2 Sequoia sempervirens | reverse complement strand
ATCTATCCAACTGAATAGGAATCTACCCATGAAAAAATATATGCATCTATTAATTAAATAGGATACGTAAAATTATCTAACCAAAGCATTAGGATTACAAATAGTCTTGTAAGATTCTAAGGAAATTCAATTCTAGAAATTTATATAAAGTGGAGTTACCAAAGATAATGGGTATATCACCTATATTTAATGTTGTAGACATATATGAGTTTCACAAAGGGGAAAAAAGTTACAATAGTGATGAATTTTACTTAGAGAAACAATTTCCACAACATGAACTAGAGGAGATTGAGCAAATCTTGGATACCAAAACTGGAAAGAGCACTAGCAGCAAGTAGTACAAAGAGTGTCTTGTGATGTCAAAAGGAAAACTAGTAAAGGATTCATCACAAATATCTTAGGTAGAGGTGAACTATTTTGGTTTTCTTCTTAGCCCTAGAAAGTGAGGGATTCACTTTTCTTCCAATGTCGGGTGTTTGATGCAAGAGTATCCCTAGTTGTAAAACAATCTTGCATCAACCAAAAGCACTTCCTTTCCTGCATTGCATTCAATAGAATATTCACTATTTCACATTGAATTTCACCATATTAATATTTCTTAGCTCATGCTACAGGATATAGTACCTACACATGGACATCTAGCACATATCTAGATTGTATATTGTTTACACCTATATATCAAAAGTTATCACTCTCAGAATTTCACTGTATTTTTTCAAATAGAGAATTTGAGTTGACTTGGCTTAGTTTCTTAGCACAAACCTATTTTTAGATCATGTGAACCTAAATGGAACATCATACAAGCATCTTGGGTTCGTTGGGACCTATCTTGGATATTCACAAGTTACATCTTCTCGTGTGGAGTTATCTACTATTGCTTTAACACTAATTTTCATGTTTTATCTTTCACCAGGTTATTAACCTTGTGGCCAACATGAACCTATACTAGAGCTTGAGAAGCATGTTTATAAGCATCTGTAATCATTATAGATGTTTAGTTTTTAGATAAATCATCAGTTCTGAGTTAGAAGTTTAAGATCATTATATTTTCACGTAAACCCTTTGGGGGCATGTAATAAGCCTATTTTGGGTAAGCTTGTGAGCCCTCGATCTTCACCCTTGTGGCTAGTGTTGCTCATGAGCATTCTATATTAATGAATATTCATGTCTACATATCAATTTGTGTATGTATTTTTGCTGTGTTGACTCATTGTTGTACAATCTATACTATTCCTTCTAGAACCCTCCTATCGTGACTACACCATTGACAATGAGAGAAATTTGAAGCTAAAAACAATCAAATATGTAATTATTGATAAAGATATTTGGTGGAGAAATCCAAATGGAGTTTTACTAAAGTGTGTTGATGGTAATAAATCTTTAGAAATCATGAGATTGATATTCATAATCGTGTATGTGGAGGCCAATGCATGGAAAAGACAACTTCGCACAAGGTTTAGGAGTAGGTTTTTGGTGGCCCACTATGTTTAAGGATGGCCATAAGTTGGTAAAGGAATTTGATGCATGCCAAAGGTTCTCTGGAAAACTTAAATTCTAAGGGAATTTTTTTCTCATACCAATATCTATCCAATCACCCTTCCAATAGTGCAGATAGATTTCATAGGAGAAATCTCAGAGAAATCCAATGGAGGACACTCTTGGATTCTAGTTGCCACTAATTATTTGACAAAGTGGGTTGAGGCAATCCGTACTAGGAAAGAAAAAAGAAAAGTGGTAAAATTTTGATTTCTTATTCAACAACATCTTGATTAGATTTGGGGTGCCATAGAAGATCGTTTCAAAAACTACAATATGCTTTAGATCAGATGAGTTTAAAATTTTTTGTGATAAATATGGAATTTAGATATCTTACTCTTTCCCATATCACCCACAAGGTAATGGCCAAGCAGAATCAAGTAATAAAATCTTGATGAAGATCAACAAGAGGGTGATAGAAAAGAACAAGAAGGCCTAGGGCACCAAACTAAAATTGGCACTTTGGGTAGATAGAGTTAAATTGAAGAAAGCCACAAGGTATTCTCCATTTTTTCTGGTATGTGGCATAGATGCAAGGATACCATAGAATAATATTATGATGGTGTACAAGTTTGTACAAGAATATGATGATGAAATTTGTGATGAAATGAAACATATGATTAATGTCTTGATGGAGATGGATAAAATGAGGAGAGAAGCCCAGAAGAAAAATGAAAAGTTGCAACTAGGATAAGAAAGCTTCTTCAAGAAAGCTTGAAGTTGGAAGTAAGGTACTTATGTAGAATGCTAGGTCTCAAGATAAAGGAAAACATGGTAAATTTGAAGATTTGTGGTTGGGACCTTATTTGGTGAGTAATATCCATGGTGAAGATTCATACTTCCCTCAGGATTTAACATGTGAATTTCTTGAGCTTATAGTGCATGGACAGTTCTTAAAAACATACTTCTTAGATTGGTGTTTGATCTTTTCCATGTGCATTGTATTCTATGTGAATGTATGTATATAGGTTTGGTTTGGTTTGGTTTTAGTTTTTCTTTTTTCCTTGTCCAAGAATCCTTTGGTTTTTTAGCTTTCCCTACATTATTTGTGGTCTACTCTACTAGGATATTTTGTGATCTCACTCTATTCATGTGTTGAATAGGCGTCCCCAATTGGAGCCACTGATAGAAATTTGAAAATTTTTGTGCTTGCATGGTTAAATTTCAAAATTTTGGTCTTCTAAGAGTTAGAGTTTCATTCTCCACTTGCTAGGTTTCATCCTTAGGGCTAAAACCATAAATAATACAAATCCCTAACCTTTTATTCTAATTGTTCGTTGAATTGTTGTAGCTAGTTCTTGACTTGTTAAGTAACAACTTAAGCCATTGGTGTCATCCAAAAACCAACCCTTTTGTCTAGAAATATCATTCACATCCATTTTGAAATATTTTCTTAAATCCTAAGTTTAGTGGGCTAATATAAATTTCATGTGTTATTTTTTAACTTTAGATATATGTTTGAAGTATTTTATGCCTATTTCTAAGCCAAAATCCTAGAGATGACCTCACTTCAAGTTGTAAAATTAAATCATGTGCATTCAAAAGATCTTAAGGACTCATCCTAACCCCACATATGACAAATGTTCACCTCTCATTAGTTCCTTGTCATCCCACAATAATAAAATATTCAAGGAAAATGTAGTGTAGGATAGCGGGATATTGCCACATGTCCATCTTAGTAATGAGCCCGATAGTCACATAAAAGGAAGAGAGATGGTGTGCCCAAGATCTAATAGTTGAGATAAAAGATTCAAATTCAATATAATTGTTCCCCAACATCCCACAGTAAGTTTTTAAGCAGATTCAGAGGTGCTTACAGGACAACAGGTGGTTGACATGTGGCATTATCCTAAGTATCCAAAATACTATAGCAAGAGGGAAATATTTCATCAAATATTTATAAGTGACTTGGGGAAGGTTAAAGATTGTGCTATAAAGGGATTTTAATTCTTACAGTTAAAAGGTAGCTAAAATTATATAATCTCAACCACCCATCTTGTAGAGATTTAAGACGCATATTGAAATTTTTTTAAGTGTGGGTGTAAGCCTGGGAGGTTAAAGGGCACACAAGTTGGACATGTGGAGCCATCTAGTTGCTCTCCCTAGTAGCTCGTACTGTTGATTTATTTCACAAGATACGCATGTGGGATTGCGTGGAAGTGGCATGTAAGATTTTTAAAGGCTCTTAAAGGATGTTGGAGCCCATGGTGATGCTACAAGCCTTCTCTATATGTCATTTTCTCATTGGATCGATGGTGTCTAGTAAATTTGAGTCAAATTTTCAAACTCGATATGACACCATCTGAACCATCCAACAATCTAAATCATCACAAGATCAATGACCAATATTCAAAGTTGCTAAATGGGTTGATATAGTGGTTTTGGTTTGCGTGAGGGGGAAGTAATGGAAAACATGATTTTTTCCCATCAAAATAAAGAGCTTTATCACCATAAAAGTAGGATTTAAAGCACAATTTTGATTTTTCAAAGCATCCTCAAGCATCTAGAGATCAATTGTGGTGTTTTCAATCTTTCTATGATCAAGAAATAGGGTTTCTAGCATTTGCACACTAGTAAGTAAAACTTGCATTTCTTATACCCAATTTGCTTCAGATTTGTGTGCATTTGGTAGTTTTGTGCTTAGAATTGCTTGTTGCATTTTTTTTAAGGTTTGAAGTTCATTGATTGTTGTAAATTTCCTTGAACTTTCCCTAGTGTGTGTTCATTTCTTTGTGAAAACCTAAATTACCTCTATGAAACTCTAAATTGCATTTTACAAAACCCTAGGTTGTGAAACTATTGAGAATAGCACCCCCTAAGGCCCAAACCTCTAGTTTTACCCCTAAGAGAGGCCTTCATGAGGACATACTAGACCAATTGAAGGATTCAAGAGTGACTATGGATAAAATTTAGGGTAAAACTATATTTCAAGGCCTTGGAACAAATAAGGGTACTGTGGAAAAAATGAGAAACATCAAAGATGTTGAGGTGTCAATTACTGGGTGGGACATTTTCAAATATTGGTTTGGTAAAATTAATTGCAGTGCCCCTGCAAGCAATGGTTAGAGGATATACATGGGAATAATTGTCATCCCTAATATATATATTGACGTTGACCTACTAAAATCCATAGTTTCCAACTACAACCCTAACATTTAGGTTGTGAGGTCACACACTAGTGTCAAGATGATTGACCTCACCCATCAAGGAATAATTGAGGTTTTCAATTTGAACCCTGATGCTACGGAGCCAATTGAACTAAATGTACTAAAAGAAGAATATAACAACAATAAAGAAACTTTCAAGTTCATAATCATGTCACACTTCATAAGAAAAGGAAAGGAGAGGAGCAAGATAAGACTTATAGTGCTGGTAGGGTATGTGCAGGATCATGATGGGCCAAAAAGTGGTGATTTGATGTGTATTTGTAGGGTATGTGGTTGATGACTTTTTTTACCCAAAATTAATGAAATTAAAAATGGTTTATAAAGGATATTCTTAGATTTCCACCAATATAAATTATGCTTTACTTTGAATTTAATAAATAATTATTATTCATTTTCTATTTGAAGTATGACTAAAGTCCCGATTGATAGGTTGATTGAAAAACATCTATAGCTTTCAAATAGTATCACATTTTTTGAATTTGAAACATGTGTCACATTCTATGTTCAGTATACTAGAGGATTAAAAAAATGAATTTCTTGAAGTTTTGACCAAGTTAAGGTGGTTAGACGCATGTTTTATATTTTTAAATTTATAATAAAAAAACATAATTAATTATTTACTTGGAAAAAAAATTATAAAAATTGTGCATCACATTAGGACATGAGTCCTCTACTTATATCTAAAATCTTATAAAAAATATTATCATTTTATTGTGGTTAGGGTGGTCAAATAGACACCTACTTCTTATTTTTTCCCTAAATTTAAGTACTACTACATTGAAATTTCAAAATTTCACCAAATAGATTTTTTTAAAAAATAAACCTAGTAGTTTAGAAACTACATTCAATTTTCTACAAATTCTATTCTTACATATTTTTGAAATAATTTTTACGTCAGTTGCCTAACTCAGATTTTTCTAAATTTTTGTCACTTAAGGGCCTATTTTTTCCATGATGATCCTGCACATACGCAACAGATGATAAGGATCCTTTCCAAGTAGACATATTTGAATTCAACTTTGAGAGATCCTACTACACTTTATGAAAAATCCCAAGACTTGACTCTCTTAAGAGAATGTCAGTGGGATTTATGTACATGGCTGCAAATATTCAACATACAATGGTGAACAAGATATGATTTTGGCACCTAATTTTCAAATATAAATTCACAAAGGATTGATGGCTCTCAAATTTGGTGAGATAGGAGTGATTTTTTGGTGGTATTCATTGGTTCTACATATGTTCTTGTTCAAAGGAGTAGAGTATTTTGGGTAGGATATGATGTTGAAAATGAAGGGTTAAAGAAGTGGGTGCCTTCCTATCCAAACATGGACTCCCATCTTGGAAAAACGTTCTTCAATCTCAATTTTTGTGACTTTCACAAATGTTTTTAGTTCAAAGTTGAAGGGCTTTTGATGAGGAATCCATTTAGAACTCCTAAAGAACCGCATGGTTTCCTAAGGCCCAAGGAGAGGAGTATTGACCTAAAAATTGACCACAATTGGGGTGATTTCATCCTTGACCCATATTACACTATAATTAGGGTATATGGCACAAATTTTAATCCACATGTGTTCCCTACAGATGTTCCCTTAAGACTTGGTTTTTTTGGAGGTGATGTGACAACTATCTAGAAGGTTGAGGATTCACACCTAGTTGGACAAAAAAAGGGAACTCTTTTCCCTACATACATAGTATTTATGGACTTTTTCATGATTAAAGATGGATGGAGAAATATCCTCAATATGATCACACCTCTAGGAATGAAGAATTTCAGACCTAGGAACCATGATTCTAGAGGGGTTTATTGTAGCTTTGAAGGTGAGGATTAGAGGATGAAAGTTTTGGTATAATTTTTTATTCCCTGAGGACATAATTAGAAATGAATTTTACTTAGTAAAGGAAAAATACATAAAAGTGAAATGGTTGGTTTTCATAAAATTGGAGAAATAAAAACATTACAAGGATCCCAAGTTTAAGGGAATTTTCTTAGATATTGATGATTAGATACTGAGAATGGAGAAAATATTACAAAATTTTGATAAATTCATGGGAAATCTCAAGTAGGAAAATGAAGTGCATGCTAAGGGAAAATCTCCTACGATTGAAGGAAGGCCAACTTATCAACCACCCAAGAAGCAATATGTGTTTTCAATAAAGAAGAGAATTGTGAGAAAGGAACAAACTATTGCTACTTCCACTCATTCAAAGGAGTCAAGAGAACCTTCTCCAGTGTAGAATTTTCCATTATCTCCACCTCCAATATCACATCCATCCCATGTTCATAGGGTTATTGATTTGGATTCACCTCCAAGGGATCTTGTACCAAAGAGGAGAAAGGTTGAATCAATAAGGTTAGTTGATTGCTCCTCAGACTTTGATGAAGAGATGGTTGTTACATCAGATGAGGTAATGTGGAACATGTCATCGCCTCCAAGGGAGGTAAACTTGCAAATTCAACAACTCAAATTAAATAAGGTTGTTCTAACTAGGATTGGAAACGTTGATGATATGAGGGAGAAATATTATATTGAATTCATGAATGATGACTCATTTGTAAAGACACAATATTTTGCAGAATTTATGTAGAGAGAAAAAAGAGATGAATATGATGACATGGTAAAATAGGATAGTTGAAAATTTAGAGTTACCTAGAGAGGTTATTGCCTCAAGATTCATGGCTAAAATGAAAGAAAATTACAAGGAGATGACACCTGTAGAGGGTAGGAAAATTTATAAGGGAAAGTAGTCTTCTCTTTTTCCCAGAATGGGATATGGCATTATCCATAACATTTTGACATAGTGAGAAGATAGGGCTCAAGGGTTTTCGCAATAGATGAGGATGCAATGTGTGAATTATAGGGGTCACCTTTTAGTTCTAAATTGGAAACATTGGAAATTTGGGCACTAGCCCCTAATATAGGAAAGCTTGAGATTGTTAAGCCTACAACAAATTTGAGAGGATGAATGATCATAAAGAGAGTTTCAGAGACTCATGTTACCTGATTTTTCTTCTAGCTCAATCAGGTAGAGCTGTGATAGTGTTTGTAAAAAAAGATAAAGGTACACATTTAATTCTTCTATGTTTCATTCATATGCAAGTAAACTCATGCAAAAGTGGCTTAAAATTTGAATGAGGAAGGAAAACTTATAAAAAATGACCCCATTCCAAAAAAATTCATTCTCGGGGTTCAAATGGACTTGTTAGTTTGAACAAACCAAAAAAGGGTCCGCTTAAACACCCCTTTGCCCTCATTCTCCTCCTCAGGCACTTTGAAAGTCCATATTTTTATGCTTTGAAGCTCGGGTTGAGGATGAAAATGGAGGATACTTCACAAACCCAATTAGAATTAGGTAGTCCTCGAAACGAGCTATCCAATGACTATAGTTTTAATATGTTTTGGTTTTATTATGTATTTTTTTTTCTAGTTTTATTAAACATAGGTTTTTCACCAAAAATCTAGCTCTTTGTTCTATACATGTGGAAAAATAGTAGATTATAAAAAAAATTGAAAAATATGAGTCCACCAGATATTGAAGTCCTTGATCCAACAAAAAATATGAATTTCAATACATACAAAAAGCTTTATACACGATTTTCTGAATTGTAATTTATTTAACTTGAAACTGATTAAAGAAAAATATTCAATAAAAAACTATCCAACCAAGTGGAAGCACTAGATATTGAATTACAAATCTAAATTCAAAAGAATTATAATTTTATTCTAATTGAAAAAAGTTACGCGTTATGGTGAGCGTCACTTTTTAAAATATTTTCTTAAAAAACTAGTTTTGAGGGAGATGGAAGAAGTGCAATCGATTCCAAAATTTTGAAAAAATATATTTAGAATCTACAAACAAAATTTCATGAAACTCTAGTTTGCATCATCTTCAAATTCCTCATGGTTTAGTTGCTATAGGTGCTTGAAATTGAAGATTTAGTTAAAAAAAAAAATTCAGTGTTAAGTTTGGCCAAAAACTATAAACCACTATTGTGGGATCACCCATTCATAAAATAAAATATCAAATAGACTACATTACATTATGCAAATGCATACAATAGAGAAGAGAGATTCAACGATCGTTGCAAAAGTAGTCTTTATTGATAATCATAAATTTATGGTGTCCCACATAAATTGTGGGACTAACTTTTTTAATGCAATAAAGAAAAAAGACTATACATTTATAGATACACAAGGGGAAAAATGCATATGGAAAGAAAAGGGATCTTTCATTGCCTAAATGATGAATCCTAGTTGACTTGAATAGTTGCATCTGCTTCAATACTCCTACGTGTCCAACCTCTAGAAGTTGTTTGTCGTTGCTCCAAGGTTGCTTGCATTAGTGAGAGAGGGTTTGTTAGGGCTTGGGATCACTAATCATTGCATATGAAAACATCTACAAACATATAGCCTAATACCTATAAACCATTGAAATAGTCTCCATATCACAGATGTCCAAGAAAATAGAAAGGCTATCTTAAACATCCATCACATGATTTTTTTTATCTAACATGTTTGTTCATTATGTTGATACAGGTTGAATATCATCGCAAGATCTATTTGTCAAACATTAAATCATGTGGAGTGCATTGGCCTCCCACAAGGGTTGAGCCTAGCATGCTTCCCACTTGGTTTATTAAGAAAGGAAGGAGTGTGAAATCATATCACTTATCAGCCTTGAACAAGTACTCATCACCCATGAAGGTGAGTTGTTGACATCACTATCATAAATGAAAAGTATTTTCTCATTAGAATAGTGGAGAGATCATAATGATAACATGATCATACAAAAGGTACAATGGAAGTCTTGTGAAAGCCAGAGCCTAGTGAAGTTATATCAAAATAATGACAATGCAGTCACTGCTCACTCCTTTGATAGGTGGAGCAGCCAATATAGAATGATTTGTTTCTATTTATTTATTGGAATATTCATGTCCTCGGATTTTATTCAAGAGGGAATTAGCAGAAGGTGAAGTGAGAGGAATAAAATTTTAAAGAGGACAAGAAGAGCAGCCAATGAAAAATAGGATAGTAAAGAGCAAGTACAGTCACCATAGTGAAGGCAATGCAACTCACTTGAATGGCAGTCTAGATCAGTAGACCAGACAATCACAAAGATCATATGGAATTACTAGAAGACTCTATATAAAATAGCATGCAAGTGTAATAGTGAGAATTGAGAGTATGTCCCTTAATTTTTGTGCAATCATAACAATGGAAGATAGACCCATGTTTATAAGGGAGCAACAGTGACAATTAGGGGCATGATAGTCACTTTACAAGTACAAGGGGGGTGATAGTGAGCATAAAATTCAATCATTGTGTACATTAAGAAATCATGACTTGAGAGTAAACATGACAAATCATACTATGAATGACTAAATTTCTTAAAGCAAATGACAAAATCAGCTTCAAGCATTTTTTTTGCAAAGTAAACCAATTGCAGATTTTGTCTCTAGAACAACAAAAGGTCATGACAATATTTTAAATATTGAAGTCCTTCAAGGATAGTGGCAAGGAAGTGTCATTTTTTTGAGACTAAAATTATACGAGGGAAGTGTTATTTAATTTGGGCTTGTTCTAGAATGTATTGATTCTAGGCTATACACAATAGTCAATAGTAAAGATTATTTTTGTTAGTCATGAGGATAATCAATCACCTAGGGACTCCCATTTTCATAAAATATTCCTAGTGTGACATTACATCACACATTTTCACTTGAAAAGAAATACTTGTTGCAAAATCTAGCCACCATGCAACAAAATTGGGATAAACTTGATTCATCAGCTTTGGGAGGAAGGATAAATATCTTATGTATATGTCAAGATCAATGCATAGTAGCCAATAAAGAATCATTGTAACCATTGTAGGAATGCATCAGAGTATGTTTTTGTTTGATCTTGTAAGAAAATAAATCCCTACCCATTTTCTCCAAGGATCTTTATTAATGGCTTAGTGTCATCTTAGGATGCTTATGAAGAATATGGTAATGCATTAAATTTCACAAGGAAAATTCATATATAGGGAGTAGATAAAAGGTCTCAGATAATGTAAGATCCAATGTAGCAGGATAGATAGCTATCATTCTTATTGGTATGGAATCTTGGGGTACATGGATAGATCTCATAATCTCTAAGGTTTTGAAACATATAGAGCATAGCCCATCAGGAAAACACATAGTGAATGCACCATAAAAGTGTACAAAGAAAATATATCATATTAATGCAAGGTAGTGCTATAAGGGACATATTTTAAGCACATGTGCATGTGAGAATTCATTAAAGAGTACAAAAACATGTGGTAGATACAAAACAAAGCTTTGGCCCTTTGATAGGGGTTTACCCAAAAAGCAATGTCTACAAGAGGAAAATCTTTTATGAATGTGCATGAAGATTTAATGAAAAGTTGCAAAACTAAGAATAGGGTTTTTAAAACCTCAAGTTTTCATAGTTTTTCAAGATGGAATCCCAAGTCTTTTAGAGATTTTTATCATTTTCTTCAAAAGTTCAAGCTCTCAAAAATTTGGAGCTAGCCCTTGACTGAGGCTCTTTGAAATTTTATTGCACCAAAATGTTCATAGCCATGGCTAGGGCCACAGAAGGATGTAAGGAATAGAGCCATAATATTGGCCTGTATTCAAGAATGAGCTCGGGTTTTCTAAGTCATGGCCACAAAATCTCAGAAGTAAGCAAAAATTGAGCCATTGAGAATCATAAAACCCTCAACCAAGGTACTAAGAAACCTTTGAGAAATTTTCTAAATGTCAAGCAAATCACAAAACCAACAAATAAGCCATGGCATGGAAATGCTTATGGGGAAAAAACTAGAATATATCCATTCTTTTGCAAATAGAGCTCGAATGGAGCATTTATTTTTCTACAGGAAATGAAAGAGAAAAGAAAATTATACTAAAGTTGAGAGCTTACCTAAGCTCAATATTGTATTTTCTCATTAAATATGCAATTTTTTCACCATTAAAATCTTCACAAACTAGTAGTGCAAACCCTCAATTAGTTGTGCCAAAACCTCCAGCATGTAACTTGCAAAATGAAATACTTTTCATATGCTTAGCCACAGGTTTTGATTGTTAGGGTTTCTTTTCCCTAACATATGTCAACCAACCTAAGGCATATTTTCAATTTATTTAAACTTTCACAATAAATCTAATACCTCATTTGGTATTCATGTCCAATGATAGGGAGGTTCCCATTTTATACATCTTGGCTTTGATTTTCAAATATATGTAATGAAAAATATTTTGTATCGACCTTGAATGTAAAACATATATTTAAGTGATTTTTTTATAAGTCACTTTAGTAAATGTTATGGAAAATAAATGATATAGTTTGAGTCTTCATGAGTAGGTGCCAAACATATAGGGGAGGTTGGAGA
Source organism: Sequoia sempervirens (assembly GCA_007258455.2). Lineage (NCBI taxonomy): Eukaryota > Viridiplantae > Streptophyta > Pinopsida > Cupressales > Cupressaceae > Sequoia > Sequoia sempervirens. Next base: position 412,402,402 of record VDFB02271358.1, on the reverse strand, counting down.
GGTTTTCAAACATATGGAGGGAATATAGGAGAGTGTTTTGACCTTTTTTGAAGTCTTTTGGAGCAAATTGGAGCATTTTTGGTGTGCTTTTATGGTTGGATATGGTCAAAGTTGACCTTTTCATCATTTTGGAGTGGATTTGGATGCTAGATTTTGGGCTTTTCAATTGCATATGACCCAGGAAGTTTCAAATTCCAATTTTGGTGCAGTTGCTTGGGAGAGCTTATATCACTTCACTTCTCATTTGTGAAGGAAGTTCTGATGATTCTCTATCTTTTACTTTGTGACTTTTTGGAGACCTTGGTAGAAAAGACTACATTTTTGTAACTCTTTTGACTTGTATTACAGTGGATACCTTGGTTATTAATGAAGAAAAGTTGTTTTACCTTCTAATTTTTCTACTTTATTATGTGAATTTTGATTGATTGATGCTACTACTTGTTACCCATTTTTCATTCATTGGTTTTAAGGGGTAGAATTTGTTTTAAACTAAGAAAGATGAGGTACTTTTTATTATCCTCCTTCATCACATTCAAATGTATAAATGAAAAATCTGAAAAGGTTACAACTACAAACCATTACATTCATGCATATGCATGTAATAGAGAAAGATTCGCATATTTCTAAAAATGTAATCTTTATTGAATGAGATAAGACACATGTCTCACATAGCAAGCCGTGAGACTAACTTCTCCTTGATATAGATAAAGATGAATTAATACTTGAATAGATGAAGGAAAGTAAATGTGCATGTAGAGGGATGACCAGTCATTTCCTGAATGATTGGTTGATGTTTGTCTCGCTTCAGTGTTGTCCTCGTTGCTTGTCCTTCCTAGTTTCCATGAGCTCATATTCCTGCAACAGTCAAGCAATGTGTTAGAGTTATACTCTAAGAAATGAAAGTTCATAACCATACATGATCATTTATATTATCCACCTATACATGTATCAAATTATCTCCATGTGCATGAAAAGATCAATGAATGCCTCAGGTGTTTAGGAAAACCATTTGGTCAATGTTCACACAAAAGATAGCCATTTTTCTAATTTGTTTGTTTCGTGTGTAGCTACAAGTGCTGATATGATTTAAATCAAATATGAGTGGAGATAAATGTGGCTCCCACAAGGGTTGAGCCCAACTCATAATAAGGTGTGCATACAGAAAGTGTTTCTTTTAAATGCAGATGTGATATATTATTTCTCATCAACAACTATAGTAAGAGTGCAATTTGTTTCAAATTATGAGCATAACTATTACAAGCTCACAGTGCTATCAAGTATAATCACATGGAGCTGATTTCATAAAGGTACAATTATTAATCAAGATTCTATCATTTTAAGGATCCTATGAAAATGCAATAAAAATGTGATAGTATTGGTACATCAGAATGATAAAAGATCACTGGTGACAGTGATATGAATGCTATAGCAGGAACTCATCCATTTTAGTGGAAGGAATGAAGTTTTATAAATAAGAAAAAGAGTCATATCTTATCACCATGATAAGAAGAATGAAATACAGGGACAACTTATTCATTGAGTAACAAAGTTTACAATCCATAAAATGCAACATAATCTATAGCAATTGTCAAGCATTAAGACAACCCATTTCAAAGGTTTAGTGGCAGAGTCTTAGTGGCAGAATTTTCTATCCAAGAGTAGAAACAATGCTCTTATATCATAATAGTGGTTTAAATGATAGTGACAATGTCAACCCTTGTTATTAAAGTCATAATCAATGACAGTCAAAAGATGATTCAAGATACAGTCAAAATCATGAAAAGAACAGTAAAAGGAATGCATGCTCAAATTGTATGATAACAGTTCCATGATATTTGACAGTTAAGCTTCATATAAACATATTAAAGTACAAAAGACAGTGCTAAGAAAGCATTCATGTTGTTAAGATGAAACATTTAAAGGCAGTCTTTTGTCTTAATTCAAACATTGGAGTTATGTTCAAGCGAAAATCAAGAGTTTATAGAGTTGTACAGACTATGCCATAAAATACAAATCCAACATTATCATCTAAAGAACAGTTCAAGTCATAGCAACAAAAATGTATTCAATACGAGATCAATGCACATACAACATTCCCCATGTATGGAAAAGAGATTATAACAATATACCAATATAGTGGCCGAAGTATTCAAGTTTCAAATATCTGCATAATGACTATGATGGACACAAAGGCTTGCAAAGTTGAAGGTTGAGCCAGAGTATGACCATTTTCAAAAGAAAAATAATATGAAATAAAACCTGAAGCACAAATGTCGCAGCCAGTATGAAGGGTTTCTCCAAAATGTGAAGGCATGGCGTGGGTTTGGAAACTCAGAACAACCAAAATAGCTTGGTTGTAGGTTATGAATTTGTTGATTTTCCCAGCCTAAGAAATTTGGAAGTAAAACCCTTGTTTTTTTACCAGAGTTTGAAGCAAATAAGTGTAGCCATTTCTCTTATATTCTTGACAAGAAGTCATAAATATAGATTTTAGCCTGTGACCATAAGAAAATGCAGAGTTTTGCACAAAAATGGTAGAGAAGATAATGGAAGTGCAAGCTTCAAGTAAATACATGGAATCTTCAAAATCTAGAGGAAGGAGCAAAAATAAAGAAGATATTTTCATTTTTTTTAATAGAGCATTTATTTCTTCAAAAATAAGATGAAAGTAATAGATAAGTGCTTACCTAGCTTGTAGAACCATTGTTTGTCAAAAAACTGCCAAGAAATATCATTTTTCTACTCCAGATCAAATCCTATGGCAGCACCCTCATGAGTCCAGAAAGTAACAAGTTTCAAAATGGAGAAATAAAGGATAAATGGAGAAATATATTTGAAAGTATAAAACACTAAGTCTTAATGGTATTTTATAAATCATTTAGACTTTAGTGTTCTTTTAATGCAAGAATAGTGATGGAAATAGCTTTCAACGTATAACTTAGTCATGAGGGGAAGAGAGATATATTTGTATTTATGACTGAGAGAAAATCTTGAAGAGTTGAGTTTTGTTTTCCAACATAAGGAGAGCATATAGAGAGGCTTTAATTACCTTTTGAGAAGTTGAGAGACACATGGAGGAGATTTTAGAGCTATTTTGAGCTTTTAAGAACTTGGGAGAGCATCTTAGAGTGATTTTAGCTTGTCTTTATGAGGGACTTGGTCAAATTTGACCATTTCTACCTTTATTGATCACTTTTGATAAAGATTCAGTTGCTATATTTTTGGCTTTTTGAAGCCATCCGAGTTCATGAAGCTTCTAGAGTTTTTTTGGTGAAGCTACTTGGACTTGTGGATATATACTCATTTGTAACCCATTATTGGGTAGTTCTTACTTGCATATTTTTCTACTTTGTGATTTCTATGAATCCTTGAAGGAGAATACAAAGTTTAGTAACTCATTTATAGACATTGTATGGTATAGTTTCACTTTTGGAGATCAACAAAGAAAGCATATTTTGCCTTCTCAGTTATCTGTTTTATTGAGTGTGTTGGATGATTGATGAATTTACATGTGATTTTTCTTATTCCTTGCAAATATGTCTCATTTATAGTACCTTTAAGCAAAGAGGATATGTATGTTGCAAGTTATAGGTTATGTTGGTGATGCAAACAAATTTTAGTTGTGAGGAGAATTTATCATCCTTCTAAAACTGTATGTAATATAGCTTTCTTATAAAATGTTTATACAATAGCATATGAGTATTGAGTTGTGCATGGTAGCTTTTGTTGATTGATTAAAAACTATGTTAAGCAGCACAAGGCAATTGTTTAGTGTATCACCATAGAGATAGATTATTTCATTTTATGTTATCCTTACCCTTTTACACCAAATCAATAGTTTAGGTGATATTACTAGTTAGGGAGTCACTATCCGGAGGTTCATTTCAGCTTTAGGTGGCCCACAACCTTGAAATGATCCCATGTTTTTCAGAAAGCTTAGTTTTCATAACTTTATATAGGGTGCATTTCTAGTAGTTACACACTTGTGAAATTATCTTTTCCTTGTGGTTTTGTCTCATTGTTAGCACCTTTTATAAAATATGTTGCAGGTTATAGGTTGTGTTGAAAAGTAGAATGTTCTAGCTATGAAAGTATCTTTCCTTCTAGGAGTTAAGCTCTAAAACCTTCTTATGAAATGTTTATGCAAGAAACATATGGAAATGAGTTGTGTATGTGAAGCTTATCATGATTGAATCGTATGCTGTTTAGCTGATCCTAGTTAGTGTTTGGTGCATCAATTTTTCCTCAATTTTTAGTTTATGTTATCCTTTTACCCTTTTCCTCGCAAGTCTTTAGAATAGTTGATTATGTATTCTTAGGAGCCAATCTTCTTTCAGGAGTTCCATTCCAAGTTTTGTGACCCACAAGCCTAGGAAATGTTCCAATGTTTCTCCAAAGTGCTAAGTTTCTGCAACTTAGCAAGGGTGCAACTTTGAGAGTCAATAATTTTGGCACGCTCGATGGAAAAATAACTTATTTTCAAACTCTTTGTACTACACATTGCTATTTTTTGGTGTGTAAAACAATAGTTTTTTCCTTTGGAGGAACTTTTTCAACACACTTGGTGACTCCTGAAGGATATCTATTGGTTTCAAGTAGGCAAGTGTTGGCATGATTCAACATTATTAAAAGAAAGTCATTTTTTTTAATTTTGAGGTTTCTTGAATGAAAGAACATGTTTTCATTTCATGGAAACATTTGTTTTCACCCTCCATATTATAAAAATATTGCTTATATAATCCCTCATCAGCCATATTATATTGAATATACTACTAATTTCACTCAAAATAATCTTGTATTAGTAGATTACCAGTAATTTCAATATGCTCACCACCCACCCATCCCTACTCAAGCTTCTTGGTAGCCTATCCATGCTTATAGTCAATCTCAAGAGGGAAAAATAAAGAAGAAATTGAGATTGCAAATATTAGAAGTGTATTACTTGATTTCACAAGACAACTGAATGAAATAAAGAGAGAACAAGAGTATCAAATGCAACAAGAGGAGGTGGTTCATTAGGTCCACTTTCATCAATAGGAGATGGAGGAACAAGTAAGGTATGAGGAAGAGAAAATGAAGCTAATGCTTGTTCAAGCTAAAAAATTAGAAGTAGATTCAACACTTTCTTTTCCAAACCCATTATTTGAGGAAGGGGTTCTAAGGTTCAATGTATTAAGCTTCAAACAAGATGAACCTTATTTTGAAGAGAAATCAGAAGTGTCACAGTAGAAAGAGGAGTATAAAACTGAACATGACACCATCTTCCAAGGTATGAGCTTTGATATCTTCGAGCATGTTATGAATGAGAAAGCTAATGTTGAGCTTTATGAAGAGATGTGCACAGACATAATTGAATAGTTTTGTTCAAAGTTGGATAACAAGGAATTAGAAGTTTTAGAAGAATTTGACAATCATGATGAACTAGAATAGTAGGTTCACAAGCTTGAACAAGTGTTGAAGCAACAACAGGACTATGGTCTTGATAAAGAGGATTCCATTCTCTCAGGTCAAGAAACTTCTCATGAACCTAATTTGAAAGATCTTAGCTGGTTGGAGGAGCTTCCTTTCTATTGTATAGAAGAGTTGGAGGCTAATATATCAATTGAAAGTTTGTTTTAAGAGGCTACTTCATTGTTTGAACTTTTTCCTTCTTTCATTGAAGTAGAAAATCCTGATTTGGAGTGTACCTCCTTGACTGATAATGAGGATTTTGAGCTTGAACTAGCTATTCCTAAGAGCCTTCCAAGAGATGATAGTTTGATGAGTTATTAGCTACCCTAGTGGAAGAGGATTGTCCATTGACCATGGAGGAGGAATCAACATGGAAAGTTATTATGAAAGGTGAAGGTAATACTACTATTTCTAACCATTCAAATTGCCTTCTCTCTAGTCCAAACGTAATCAAGAAACATGACAACCATGAAAAAAAGGAAGAAAGAGAAGCATCCAACAATTGGAGTCTAAGTTTTATCCATTCAAGAGGTTATCCTATCATATTTTCAGCTAGTATGGAGGCCACTAAAGTTCCACAAGTCATGCTTGCACCCAAGCATGAGGATGCAATTGAGGAAAAAGCTAAATTTAGAGTTACAGCTGAAAGTGATCATATTCAACTCACTTGTCCAATCTAGGACAACATTAGGAATGATCAAAATCAAAGCATAAGTGAGTTTATTTTCATTTTTCATGAAGCATTGTAGCAGCTTATTGAAAATCTTCTTTTGTTTCATATCCTTACAACAATGCATGATCATGTAATGCATCCTTTGTTGGTCAAGAGGGGTAGTTATTTTGAAAATCCAATTAATGGGTTTGTTTGACCAACTTCTTTGCTGGTTAGAGTAGGTTAGAGTAAGGTTGTTTTAGAGGTTTTTTTCCTCCAAGTGTTGTTTTGCACAGTCAATGAGTTTTAACCCGAGTTTTGGTTGTGTAGAATAAGTTTACAAGGTGTCATACACTATTTTGATGAGTTACAGGGTGATCCCAAAAAGTTGGTTTACAATTTCTAGGAGATTATAAGTTTTGCTAAAATCACATATTTTTAGAAAATATAATGATTTAAGCCTTAAAAAGTTCCATTTAAAGCATTCCAATTGAAGAGTGTTTGATCAAACTACCTTAGATCAAACCCCCTTGGATAGAACCCTGGTAATTTTAAACCATACCTATAACGGAGTCTCCTTTACACCAATCAAAATGTTGATAAAAAAGCACTTTTAATTTAATTTTTGGAGGATCAAATTAATTCATTTAAAATTTATTTTTTTTAATTATGTAGTCCTTATTATAATCTTTCCAAAAGTATAATTTTAAATAAATTTAATTTTTATTATTATATTTATTTTTACTGTGGAATGTAGGTTTTGACCAAAAATCAAGCTCTTTGTTTTGCACATGTGGAAAAATAGAACATTATCAAAAAAAAATTGAAAAATATGAGTGCACTAGATATCCAAGTCCTTGATCCAACAAAAATAAAATAAAATTCAATACGTACAAAAAAAGTTGTGTTATACAGTCCGCCTATGTCTGAATTATAATTGGTTTGAATTCAAAACTTGATTAAGGAAAAAATATTCAATAAAACACTATGAAACCAATTGGAAGCACTAGATATTTTAGTTACAAATATAAATTAAAAATATATATAATTTTATCCTTCATCGAAAAAAAATTGTGTTATACGATGAACACCACTCCTTAAAAATGGTGTTTACTAAAAAATACTAGTTTTTGAAGGAGATGGAAAAAGAAGTACAATCTGATTCTAAAACTTTTGAAAAAAATATATTTAGAATCTACAAAAAAATGTCACAAATCACTAGTTTGCATCATCTTCAAATTCCTAATGGTTTAGACAATATAGGTGCCTGAAAATGAATATTTAGTTAGAAAAAATTAGTTCAGTGTCCAATTTGGCCAAAAATTGTAAACCAGTATTGTGGGATCACCCTAAAGCATATACAAGATTGTATTTCAAGTCTTATTAAGTTCTCTATTGACTTTGTGCCCGTTGGATAGGCTTAGGAAACTGGTTAGAATGTTTAGTAGGAAAATATATAGTAGATGTTGCCAAAAATGTTACCTGATTTTGCTTCCAGCTCAATCAGGTAGAGCTATGATAGTGTTTGCAAAACAAAGATAATAGTACACATTTAATTCTGCTATGTTTCATTCATATGCATAAAATAAAATATCAAATAGAGTGCATTACATTATGCAAATGCTTACAACAGAGAAGATAGATTCAACAATTGTTACAAAAGTAGTCTTTATTGATAATCATAAATGTATCCAGTGTCCCACACAATTTGTGGGAATAACTATTTTAATGCAATAAAGGAAATAGACTATACATTTATTCATACATAATGGAAAATATGCATATGGAAAGACAATGGATCAATCATTGCCTGAATGACGAATCCCAATTGAGTTGAACTGTTGCATCTGCTTTAGTCTTCCTGCTTGTCCAACCTCCAGAGGTTTTTTACCATTACTCCAAGCTTTCCTACATAAGTGAGACATGGGTTTTTAGAGCTCAGGATTACCAATCATTTCATATGAAAACATCTACAAACATATAGCCTAATCCTTATAAACCATTGAAATAGTCTACATATCACAGATGTCTAGGAAAACAAAAAGGCTATCATTAACATCCATCACATGCTTCATTTTCTCTAACATGTTTGTTCACTGTGTAGGTATAGGTTGAATATCATTGCAAGATCTATTTTCCAAACATTAAAGCATGTGGAGTAAAATGGGCTCCCACAAGGGTTGAGCGCATCATGTTGCTCACTTGGTTTATTAAGAAAGGCAAGAGTCTGAAATCATCTCACTTATCAACCTTGAACAAGTACTCATCACCCATGAAAGTGAGTTGCTAACATCACTATCATAAATGACAAGTATTTTCTCATTGGAATAATGGAGAGATCAAAAGGACAACATGATCATAAAAAAGGTACAATGGCAGTCTTGTGAAAGCCAAAGCCTAGTGAAGTTATATCAAAAGCATAGCATTGCAGTCACTGCTCACTCTTTTGATAGGTGGAGTCAAAATATAGAATGATTTGTTTCTATTTCTTTCTTGGAAGATTTGAGTCCTCATATTCTAGTCAAGAAGGAATTATCAATTGGTGAAGTGAGAGGAATAAAAGTTTCATGAGGACAAGAAGAGCAACCAATAAAAAATATAATAGTAAAGAGAAAGTATAGTCACTATAGTGAAGGCAATGCAACCTACTTGAATGATAGTCTAGAGTAGTAGGCTAGATAGCCACAAAGATAATATCAAATTTCTAGGTAATGAATATTCCATATAACACTGCATGAAAGTGTAATAGTGAGCATTTAGAGCATGCCCCTTAATTTTTGTGCAATCATAACAATGGAAGACAGTCCCATGTTTATAGGGGAGAAAAAGTCACAATTAGGGGAATGATAGTCACTTTACAAGTACAAGGGGGGTAAAAATGAGCATAAAATTCAATCACCATATACTTTAAGCAATCATGACTTAAGAATGAACATAACAAGTCATGTTGTAAATCACTAAATTTCTTAAAGAAAATGACAGAATCAACTTCAAGCATATTTTTTTGCAATGTAAACCAAATGCAGACTTTGTCTCTGGAACAAAAAAAGGTCATGACAATATTTTGAATATTGAAGTCCTTTAAAGATAGTGGCAAGGTAGTGTTATGGTTTTGAGACTGAAATTATGTGAGGTAAGTGTCATTTAGTTTGGGCTTGTTCTAGAATGTAATGGTGTAGGGATATACACAACAGTCAATAGTAAAGATTATTTATGCCAATCATGAGGATAATCAATCACCTAGGGACCCCCACTTTCATAAAATATTCTTGGTGTGACATTACATCACACATTTTCACTAGAAAATCAATAGTTGTTGCAGAATCTAGCCACCACAACAAAAATGGGATAAACTTGATTCATCAGTTTTGGGATGAAGAAGAAATATCTTATGTGTATGTCATGATCAATGCATAGTAGCCAAGAGAGATAACCATTGTGACTATTGAAGGAATGCATCAGAGTATTTTTTTGTTTGATCTTGTAAGAAAATCAACCCATACCCATTTTCTCCAAGGATCTTTATTAATGGCTTAGTGTCATCTCAAGCTACTTATGAAGAATATGGTATTGCATTAAATTTCACAAGGAAAATTCATATACATGGAGTGGGTAAAAGGTCTCAGATAATGTAAGATCCAGTGCAGTAGGAAATATAGCTATCATGCTTGTTGGTATGGAATCTTGGGGTACATGGATAGATCTCATAATCTCTAAGGTTTTGAAACATATAAAGCATAGCCCATCAATAAAACACGTAGTGAATGCACCGTAAAAGTGTACAAAGAAAATCTATGATATTAATGCAAGGTAGTGCTTTGAGGGACATATTTTAAGCTTTGCACATGTGAGAATCCGTTAAAGAGTACAAAAACAAGTGGTAGATACAAAATAGAGTTTTGTCCCTTTGATATGGGTTTTCCCAAAAAAGTAATGTATACAAAAGGAAAATCCTTTATGAATGCCCATGAAGATTCAATGAAAATTGCAAAACTAAGACTAGGGTTTTTAAAACCTTCAGTTTTCATAGTTTTTTAAACTTTTCATAGTTTTTCAAGATGGAATCACAAGTTTTTTAGAGCTTTTTATCATTTTCTTCAAAAGGCCAAGCTCTTAGAAATTTTGGAGTTATCCCAACTAAGGGTCTTTGAAATTTTGTTTCACCTAAATGTTCATAGCCACAACCAAGGCCATGTAAGGATGTAAGGAATAGAGCCAGAATCTCGGTCTGTATTCAAGAATGAGCTCAAGTTTTCTAAGTCATGGTCACAAAACCTCAAAAGTAAGCATAAATCAAGCCATTGAGAATCGTAAAACCCTTAGCTAGGGTAGTAATAAACCTTTGAGAAAGCTTTTGAATTTTGAGAAAAATCATAGAAACAACAAATAAGTCATGGCATAGAAATGCTTATGAGGAAAAAGTAGAATATATCCATTGTTTTGAAAAAAAAGCTCAAAAGGAGCATTTATTTTTCTACCAGAAATTGAAAGAGAAAAGAAAAGTATACTGAAGCAAAGAGCTTACCTGAGCTCAATTTTTTCTTTTCTCATTAAATATGCAAGTTTTTTACCATTAAAACATTCACAGACCAGTAGTGCAAACCCTTAGTTGGCGGCGCCAAAACCTCCAGCATGTAACTTGCAAAATTAAACACTTTTCATATGCTTATCCATGGGTTTTGATTGTTATTTTTTCCTTGCCCTAACATATGCCAACCAGCCTAAGGCATTTTTTCCTTTTATTTAATATTTTTCAATAAATCTAATACCTCATTTGGTATTCATGTCCAATGA